>VZQC01000224.1:79730-95844 GCA_009823505.1 Rhizomys pruinosus | reverse complement strand
ATATATATATATATATATATATATACCTTTTGTAGTGAGGTTTATGAATCAAATATTTGAAGAAAATATTTTGTTAAAGAACAAGAATATCTGTCCATTCATTTCAATTTTTCAATTTTTATTTTGGTATATGACAGATAAAACTGTGTGCACCTGAATTTCATGTCAGTAAGAATACATTCAAAAATGAAATGGTTTATACTAAAAACAAGAAATCTTACAATAATGAAATGTACTATTTTAGTAACTATGCTTGCTTTTTGACAATTTCTTACATCTATATAATATATTTTGATTCCACTCCTAACTACCTTCCCTCTCAAACCAATGAGTATTTCCCTCATACCTCTGTGAGCCAATTTTCTTTCTCATAGATATCTTACTCATAGTTCTCTCTCTCTCTCTCTCTCTCTCTCTCTCTCTCTCTCTCTCTCTCTCTCTCTCTCGTTTGATTTTAACTATGGTTTGTAACGTCACCATACAGCATGTACATTCTTTTTTTAGTTTTTTTATTTTTATTTTTTGTTAGTTTTTTTCTTTGTTTATTTTTAAGGGATACTACAATATAATAGCACAGTTGTTTTCAGATCACATTGACGTTGCTCAGTTTGCCATACAATTAGGTAATTGGTGGTAGTATCCACAGATGTGGGATACCATTCCTCGTTTGTTTTTCTGGGACTGCGAGTTACTTCACTCAGCATATCTTCTAGCTCCATCCATTTACCTGCAAAGCTCATGTCATCTTTCTTTGCCGGTGCATAGAACTCCATTGTGTAGATGCACCACATTTTCTCTATCCACTCCTCAGTTGAAGGGCACTTGGGTTGGTTCCAGCTCCTTGATATTGTGAATAGAGCTGCAATAAACATGGCTGTGCATGTATCTCTGTGGTAAGATGAGTCTTGTGGTACATACCCAGGCTGGGTCAGGTGGCAAGTTCATTCCAAGTCTTCCAAAGGTTCTCCAGACTGCTTTCCATAGTGGCTGTACCAGTTTACATTCCCACCAGCAGTGGGTGAGTGTTCCCCTTTCCCCACAACCTCTCTGGCACTTGGTATCCTTTGTTTTCTTGATCCTAGCCAGTCGTATTGGAGTAAGGTGATACCTTAAGATGGTTTTAATTTGCATTTCCTTAATAATTAGCTATGTTGAACACTTTTGAGATTTTTTTTCAGCCATTTCTAATTCCTAACTTGTGAAGTCTCTGTTCAGCACTTTGTTCCATCTTTTGAGTGGGTCATTTATTTTATTTTTCTTTGTTCTTTGAGTAGTTTATATATTCTGGAAATCAATGGGTTGTCAGATGTATCTGGGGTGAAGGTTTCCTCCCAACTCTGTGGGTTTTCTCTTCACTTCCTTGATTGTTTCTTTTCATCTACAGAAGCTTTTGAGTTTAATGAGGACCCATTTGTCAGTTGTCGACCTTAATTCTTTCACAGCTGCTGTATGATTTATGAAGTCTTTTCCTATGATTATGGCTTGTAGGCTGCTGCCAAGTTCTTTTCTATTGCCATCAGAGTTTTGGGTTTCACGGTGAGGTCTCTGATATACGTGGAGTTGACTTTTGTACAGGGTGAGAAGTAGGGGTTTAATTTCATTCTTCTACAAGTGGTGATCCAGTTTTGCCAACACCACTTGATGAAGATGCTCTCTTTTCTCCATTGTGTCTTCTTGGCCCCTTTGTCAAATATGAGATGGCTGAAATTGTATGTGCTCAAGTTTGGATCTTCAGTTTTGTTCCATTGGTCAACAGGTCTGTTTTTGTGCTAGTACCAGGCTGTTTTATGACTATAGCCCTGTAGTATAGTTTGAAGTCTGGTATAGAGATCCCCCCCCCCCCCTGTGTAGCTCTTTTCAGTCAGAGTTGTTTTGGTTATTCGGTGTCTTTTATTTCTCCAAATGAATTTAAGGACCTTTGTTTCCAAGCCTGTGAAGAAACTCTTGGGGATTTTAACTGGGATAGTGTTAAATCCATACAAGAGTTTGGGTAGAAGGGACATTTTTAATATGTTAATTTTCCCAATCCATTAGCATCGTCTGATGTCTTCTTCAATTTCTTTCTTTAAAGGTTTAAAATTTCTGTTGTAGAGATCTTTGGTGTCTTTGGTTAGGTTTGTTCCTAGGTATGCTGTTATTTTTGAGGCTATTGTGAGTGGGAATGTCTCCTTGTATTCCTTCTTCAGTTGCTTGTTGCTGGTGTAAAGAAAGGCTACTTATTTTTCTTGGTTAATTTTGTATCCTGCCACTTTATTGAAGCTCTTAATCATTTCTAGGAATTTTCTCGTGGAGTTTTTAGCATTGCTTAATAAACAATCATATCATCAGCAAAAAGGGATAGCTTGAGTGCCTCTTTTCCAATTAATACTCCTTTAATTTCCTTTTTCTTGCCTTATTGCCCCAGCAAGTGTTTCTGGCACTATATTGAAGAGGAGTGGAGACAGGGGGAAGCCTTGCTGAGTTTCTACATTTAAAAGGAATGTTTCTGTTGTTTCCCAATTTAGAATGATATAGGATGTGGGTTTCCTGTATATGGCTTTGATTACATTGAGGAATGATCCATCCAATCCTATTCCATTTGGGACTTTAAGCATGAATGGATGCTGGATTTTGTCAAAGGCTTTTTCTGTGTCAATCGAGATGATCTTGTGGTTTTTGTCTTTCAGTCCATTTCTTTCATATTTTCACTTACTTTTGGAGCTTCTCAATCTCTTCCTGTAGCTCTGTCTTTTTTTTTTTTTTATTTCGGTATGTATATCAATGTACTGTCTGCATGCAGGTTTGTGCACCCGTGTCGTGCAATGCCGCGGAGGTCAGAAGAGGGTCTCGGATTCCCCTGGAGCTGGAGCCCTCCTGGAACTGGAGTTTCAGACGGCTCTCGGCCGCCATGTGGGTGCTGGGGATCGAACCCGGGTCCTCTGCAAGAGCGGTCGGCGCTCTTAACCGCTAGGCCATCTCTCCAGCCCTTCCTGTAGCTCTTTGATTCGCTGGTTGGTTTCCTTTTCTTTTTCAACATTGGATTTTTTCAGTGTTTCCACTTCCTTGCAGAGTTTGTCATTCTCTCTCTCTAAGTCCTTCTTGAGTTTTTCATTCTCTCTCCTTAGTTCTCTGACTTGTACTTCATAGTCTTTGATTTCTTTGAGTATGTTCACAATTGTTCTTCTGAGATCTGTGTCCTGGGCTGTGCCTAGTGGGATCCCACTCTAGAACCCTCCCACAGGGCTGGTAGAGCTAAGTGTGGAATTATGCTGCATCTTTCCCATGTTGTCCCTTCTTGGTGTCCTTGGCATGTGGGTTTCTCTTTGCCTGTATTCCAATGAGAATACCAAATGCCTCTTCACTGTTTTGAAGGCTTGCTTTGCTTTCCTCCTTCAGATGCTTTCATTGTTTGTTTTTCTCCTTGCTTATGGAGTGTTGACTTGTCTAATTTTAGGCTTTCTATTGGAAGTGTAACTCACTCTTCAATTTATGTACTGAAGGTTGTCCAAACACTCCACTTGGAAACTCCCTTGGCAATTCCAGTTGGCATGCGTGTGTGTGGTATGCCTACTCTGGTCCTGGAAAATCCCTGATTTAAACTCTGTGCCCTCACGTCTCACAGTGGCAATAGGCCCACCTTTTATACCAGCTAGCAGCACTGCTCTGCCCCCACAGCCACACAAGATGATTGAATGAAACCAATGATGATTGAATCAAACCAAACATTCTGCCTGGCTAAAGTGCCCAGCTCCTACCTGTGCTTCAGGTGGTCCAGGGAAATGACTGATCTCAACTCTGTGCCCTCAGCAGCATGTACCATCTATGAAATAATGTTTGTGGTTCAGCAAGGCTGATAGTTGATTGACTTATTCTAGTTAATCCGTTAATCCAGTTGTCTTTGGATTAATTGGCTTTTGTGGCTCTGGGGGCAGAGTTATCCTCCTAGCTGGAATAAAAGGTAGAGTTGTGTGAGTCTTGAGATCTGAGATCTCCTGAGACCAGCTGAAGTGCAGGTAGGTAGGACCTGGGTGCTTCAGCAAGGCTGATTGTTGATTGACTTAATCTAGTTAATCCGTTAATCCAGTTGTCATTGGTTTAACTGGCTTTTGTGGCTGTGGGGGTAGAGTTATCATCCCAGCTGGTATAAAAGGTAGGGTTGTGTGAGTCTCAAGATCTGAGATCTCCCTAGACCAGCGGAAGTGCAGGTAGGTAGGTAGGAGCTGGATGCTTCAGCAAGGCTGATTGTTGATTGACTTCATTTAGTTAATCTGTTAATCCAGTTGTCTTTGGCTTAATTGGCTTTCGTGACTGTGGGAGTGGAGTTATCCTCTCAGCTGGTATAAAAGGTAGGGTTGTGGGAGTCTTGAGATCTGAGAACTCATTTTTTTACATCTTCATTTCTTTCAAAGTTTTAATTATGTATCAAATTATATATCAATTACATATTTAATATTCAATTTTCAGAATCTAAACTAAATATCTAAATTAAGTGATTTATATAGAATTTTTAACATTTTTATTGATGCTTTGTGCATTTCATACATCATAGATCTGAGAACTTTTGAGACCAGCTGAAGCACAGGTACTGGGCGCAGGATAAAGAGCATCCCCTCCTCAACCAACTGGGATTATGAAGGAAACTGAAGGAGGTAAGCAATGCAAGCCTTCAACACAGTGAAGAAGCATTTGGGACTCACAATGGAATACAGGCAAGGATAAGCCCATATGCCTGGAACACGAAGAAGAGACAAGGGAAAGGGGAAGGATAATCCCACACCAAGCTCTACCAACCCTATGGAAGATTCCTACAGTGGCATCCCCTTGGGGATGGCTCAGGACACAAATATCAAAAGTATAATTGTGAACATACTTAAAGAAGTACAAGATTGTAAAGAGCAAATCAAAGAATTAAGGAAACAGAATGAAGAACTCAAGAAGGACCTAGAGAGAGAATGACAAACTCCGGAAGTAAGTGGAAACACTGAAACGATCCCATGCAGAAAAAGATAAGGAAACCAACCAGCAAAGCAAAAAGCTACAGGAAGAGATTGAGAAGCTCCAAAAGGCAGTGGAAATATTAAAAAATCAGAAGATGAAATGAAAAAAGAAATCAAACATTCATCCAATCAAGAGGAAAGGAATGGAAAAAGCCTCAGAAGCAGAATGGAGGAAGCAGAACAAAGAATATCAGACCTGGAAGATAACACATAACAACTAAAAACCTCAAGTAAAGATTATGAAAAGTTTAAAAATACACAAAAGTGGAACAATCAGGAACTGTGGGACACTATGAAAAGATCGAACCTCCGCATCATAGGAATAGAGGAAGGAGAAGAATCCCAAGAGAATGGTATTGATCAGATCTTCAACAGAATAATAGATGAAAACTTCCCCAAACTAAAAAAGGACAAACCAATACAAATACAAGAAGCACATAGCACTCCAAACAGACAAGATCAGAAAATAAATTCTCCACGCCACATCATAGTCAAAATGCTAGACACTCAAAACAATGACAAAATCATTAAAGCCACAAGAGAAAAACAACAAGTGACCTATAAGGGGAAACCTATCAGAATTACAATTTACTTCTCAATGCAAACTATGAAAGAATGAAGAATCTGGAGCAAAACATTCCCAGTATTAAAGGACAAGAGATGCCAACAGCAAAAATGTCGATTATAATTGAAGGAGAGAGAAAAACCTTCCATGACGTAAACAAATTGAAAGAATACATGTCCGGACAACCAGCCCTTCAGAGAATACTTGAAGCAATTCAAAGGACAGGAGAAAGGAACAACCATCCACAGGCACCTAGAAAGAGAAATCAATAAAAGCATAACTGCAGAAGTAGAAACCCAAACCCAAACCGCAAATGGATAATAAGGCAAAAGGAAGCACCATAAACCTATCAGTCATAACCTTAAATAAAAATGGACTAAATTCCCCAATCAAAAGACATAAACTGGGAGATTGGATTAGGAAACAAAATCCATCGATATGCTGTCTAAAAGAAATATATCTTACCTTCAAGACAGGCACCACCTTAAAGTAAAAGGATGGAAAAAAAAATATTCCAAGCAAATGGTACCTAAAAGAAAGCAGGTGTTGCTACTTTAATATCAGACAAAATAGACTTCAAAGTAAAAGAAATCAGAAAAGACAAAGAAGGCCATTACATTTTTATTAAAGGAACAATTCACCAAGAAGCTTTCACAATTATGAATATATATGCCCGAAACTCTGTGCACCAAACTTAATAAAGACAATTCTCCAGGACCATGAGTCACACACTAACCCCAGTACACTCGGAGTTGGGACGTCGATACCCCACTGAGTCCTTTGGATAGGTCAACAGGACAAAGAATAAACAGAGAGACTTCTGAAATGAACGATATGATACATCCAATTGACCTCATAGACCTCTACCAAATATTCCTCCCTAATACCAGAGAATACACTTTCTACTCAGCACCCTATGGAACATTCTCCAAAATCGACCACATACTGGGACACAGAAGAAACCTCCACAAATACAAAAAGATTCAAATAATTTCATGCATTCTATCAGACCACAGTGCAATAAAACTCAATGTCAGTACCAGGATAAGCCCTACTGCCTACAAGAACACATGGAGACTAAACAACACACTCTTGAATAATGAATGGGTCAAGGAAGAGATAAAGAAAGAAATAAAAGCATTCCTGGAACTGAATGACAATGACAATACAACACAACAAAACCTATGGGATACCTTAAAAGCAGTCCTAAGAGGGAAGTTTATAGCCCTGGGTGCCTACATTAGAAAAACAGAAAGAGCACAAGTGAATGATCTAACACTACAGCTAAAAGCACTTGAGAGGCAACAACAGATGAACCCTAAACGCAACAGACAGGAAGAAATAACAAAAATCAGAGCAGAAATCAATGAAATAGAAACAAAGGAAACAATAAAAAAAATCAATGAATCCAAAAGTTGGTTCTTCGAAAGAATAAACAAGATAGACGTCTATCCCAGTTAACCAAAACAAAGAAAGAACAACTCCAAATCAATACAATCCGTGATGAAAAGGGAAATATCACAACAGACAAGGAAAAGATCCAGAAAATCATATGGGAATATTACAAGAACCTATACTCTACCAAGTTTGAAAACCTAGAAGAAATGGATGAATATCTGATATCCTGGGAAATCACCAAAGCTCAACCAAGAAGAGACCGACAGCTTAAACAGAGCCATAATACATGAAGAAATTGATGATGTAATAAGAAACCTCCCAACTAAAAAAAAGTCCAGGCCAAGACAATTTCAGGGCAGAATTCTATAAAACATTTCAAAAAGACCTACAACCATTTTTACTGAAACTGTTTAGAAGGAGAAAAACAGAGGGACTTCTCCCAAATTCATTCTATGAAGCCAGCATCACTCTATTACCAAAACGAGGCAAAAATACAACTAAAAAAAGGTGAATTATAGACCCATCTCCCTAATGAACACAGATGCCAAAATTCCAAACAGGATACTGTAAAATCACATACAGACCCACATCAAGTAGATCATCTGTCATGACCAAGTTGGATTCATACCAGAGATGCAGGGATCGTTAAACATATGAAAATCAATAAACATCATCAAATATGTAAATGGAATGAAAGACAAAAACCACACCATCATCTCAATTGATGCTGAAAAAGCCTTTGACAAAATCCAGCATCCCATCATGCTGAAGTCCTAGAAGGAATTAGATTGGAGGGATCATTACTCAATGTAATCAAAGCCATATACAGGAAACCCATAGCCAATATCATCCTAAATGGGGAAATGACAGAAACATTCCCTTTAAAGGTAGGAACTAGGCAAGGCTGCCCCCTGTCACCACTCCTCTTCAATATAGTGCTTGAAACACTTGCTAGAGCAATATTGCAAGGAAAAGAAATTAAAGGAGTACTAATTGGAAAAGAGGAAGTCAACCTATCCCTATTTGCTGATGATAAGATCATTTACATAAAGGATGCTAAAAACTCCACCAGAAAACTCTTAGCTGACACATGTAAATGTCTGCAGTTTTATAAGTCTAAGAGAATACTTAAGGAGTTTTCATTAGATTTCCCTAATACCAGATGTAACTGCTGACTAGAAAATCACAAAATTACAGACAAGACAGTATTTGAGGTCTGAGCAATGATATTCTGCGTTCTCCCTAGAAAAATGCCATTATTTTAAATATGAACAAATGTGATTGCAGAACTGTGTTTACCAGATATTTGTCCACTTGTGTATTCCGTTCATTCTGAGAGATAAAAGAAAATGTAAGACTAATTTGTCAGATCATATTGAAATGTTAGAGATATAAACATATGCAGGCATATTTCCCCATTTGCAACTATATGTACAGAAAATGTGATTAAAATTCATTTGTCTATATCTTGCAGTAAAAATGAGTAACAGTAGACTTATGCTAATTATAGAAATCTTAATTATACTGCACCAATATATGTCTGAAAGAGCTGATGCATGTTTTACCAATGTGTTTTTCTGACTACGTTTGTGGAACATCATATGAAGCAATTCATTAACACCAGATCTGATTCCTGAAAAAAAAAATGATTAACAGCTCCAGCAAAGTGGCAGGATACAAAATTAACCTAAAAAAATCAATGGCCTTTCTTCACACCAACAATAAGCAACAGGAGAAAGAATTCAAGAAGACCTTCCCATTCACAATAACCTCAAAGACAATAAAATACCTGGGAACAAGCCTAAAAAAGACACCAATGATCTCTACAACAAAAAATTTAAACCCTTAAAGAAAGAAATTAAAGAAGACATCAGAAGATGGAGAAACCTCCAATGCTCATGGATTGGGAAAATTAACATAGTAAAAATGTCCATTCTATTGCAACTCTTCTGTAGATTTAATGCAATCCCAATCAAAATCCCCAAGATATTCTTCACAGTATTGGAAAAAAAAGTCCTTAAATTCATTTGGAAAAACAAAAGACCCTGAATAGCTAAAACAACCCTGACTGAAAAGAGCTACACAGGGGGGATCTCTATACCAGACTTCAAACTATACTACAGGGCTATAGTCATAAAAACAGCCTGGTACTGGCATAAAAACAGACCTGTTGACCAATGGAACAAAAGCGAAGATCCAAACCTTAGCACATACAATTTCAGCCATCTCATATTTGACAAGGGGGCAAGAAGACACAATGGAGAAAAGACAGCATCTTCAGCAAATGTTGTTTTTACAAAACTACCTCTTGTGCTGTACAAAAGTCAACTCCAGATGGATCAAAGACCTCAACGTGAAACCCCAAACTCTGGAGGCAATAGAAGAAAAAGTTGGCAGCAGACTACAAAACATAGGCGTATGAAATGAATTCCTAAATCAGACTGCAGCTGCTCAAGAATTAAGTTGGGCAGTTGACAAATGGGACCTCNAGGACAAACCAATACAAATACAAGAAGCACATAGCACTCCAAACAGACAAGATCAGAAAATAAATTCTCCACGCCACATCATAGTCAAAATGCTAGACACTCAAAACAATGACAAAATCATTAAAGCCACAAGAGAAAAACAACAAGTGACCTATAAGGGGAAACCTATCAGAATTACAATTTACTTCTCAATGCAAACTATGAAAGAATGAAGAATCTGGAGCAAAACATTCCCAGTATTAAAGGACAAGAGATGCCAACAGCAAAAATGTCGATTATAATTGAAGGAGAGAGAAAAACCTTCCATGACGTAAACAAATTGAAAGAATACATGTCCGGACAACCAGCCCTTCAGAGAATACTTGAAGCAATTCAAAGGACAGGAGAAAGGAACAACCATCCACAGGCACCTAGAAAGAGAAATCAATAAAAGCATAACTGCAGAAGTAGAAACCCAAACCCAAACCGCAAATGGATAATAAGGCAAAAGGAAGCACCATAAACCTATCAGTCATAACCTTAAATAAAAATGGACTAAATTCCCCAATCAAAAGACATAAACTGGGAGATTGGATTAGGAAACAAAATCCATCGATATGCTGTCTAAAAGAAATATATCTTACCTTCAAGACAGGCACCACCTTAAAGTAAAAGGATGGAAAAAAAAATATTCCAAGCAAATGGTACCTAAAAGAAAGCAGGTGTTGCTACTTTAATATCAGACAAAATAGACTTCAAAGTAAAAGAAATCAGAAAAGACAAAGAAGGCCATTACATTTTTATTAAAGGAACAATTCACCAAGAAGCTTTCACAATTATGAATATATATGCCCGAAACTCTGTGCACCAAACTTAATAAAGACAATTCTCCAGGACCATGAGTCACACACTAACCCCAGTACACTCGGAGTTGGGACGTCGATACCCCACTGAGTCCTTTGGATAGGTCAACAGGACAAAGAATAAACAGAGAGACTTCTGAAATGAACGATATGATACATCCAATTGACCTCATAGACCTCTACCAAATATTCCTCCCTAATACCAGAGAATACACTTTCTACTCAGCACCCCACGGAACATTCTCCAAAATCGACCACATCCTGGGACACAGAAGAAACCTCTACAAATACAAAAAGATTGAAATAATTTCATGCATCCTGTCAGACCACAGTGCAATGAAGCTCAACATCAACACCAGGACAAGCCCTCCTGCCTACAAGAACACATGGAGACTAAACAACACACTCTTGAATAATGAATGGGTCAAGGAAGAGATAAAGAAAGAAATAAAAACATTCCTGGAACTGAATGACAATGACAATACAACACAACAAAACTTATGGGATACCTTAAAAGCAGTCCTAAGAGGGAAATTTATAGCCCTGGGTGCCTACATTAGAAAAACAGAAAGAGCACAAGTGAATGATCTAACACTACAGCTAAAAGCACTTGAGAGGCAACAACAGATGAACCCTAAACGCAACAGACAGGAAGAAATAACAAAAATCAGAGCAGAAATCAATGAAATAGAAACAAAGAAAACAATACAAAAAATCAATGAAGCCAAAAGTTGGTTCTTTGAAAGAATAAACAAGATAGACAGACCTCTAGCCCAGTTAACAAAAAGAAAGAAGGAACAACTCCAAATCAATACAATCTGTGATGAAAAGGGAAATATCACAACGGACAAGGAAAAGATCAAGAAAATTATATGGGAATATTACAAGAACCTATATTCTACCAAGTTTGAAAATCTAGAAGAAATGGATGAATATCTGAAATCTTGGGAATCACCAAAGCTTGGCCAAGAGGAGACCAGCAGCTTAAACAGACCCATAACATATGAAGAAATAGAGGATGTAGTAAGAAGCCTCCCAACTAAAAAAAGCCCAGGCCCAGACGGTTTCACAGCAGAATTCTATAAAACATTTCAAAAAGACCTACAACCATTATTTCTGAAACTGTTTAGAAGTATACAATCAGAGGGAATTCTCCCAAATTCCTTCTATGAAGCCAACATCACTCTATTACCAAAACCAGGCAAAGATCCAACTAAAAAGGAGAATTATAGACCCATCTCCCTCATGAACACAGATGCCAAAATTCTAAACAGAATACTGGCAAATCGCATACAGACCCACATCAAGAAGATCATCCATCATGACCAAGTTGGATTCATACCAGAGATGCAGGGATGGTTCAACATACGAAAATCAATAAACATCATCAAACACATAAACGGAATCAAAGACAAAAACCACACCATCATCTCAATTGATGCTGAAAAAGCCTTTGACAAAATCCAGCATCCCTTCATGCTTAAAGTCCTAGAAGGAATTGGATTGGAGGGATCATTCCTCAATGTAATCAAAGCCATATACAGGAAACCCACAGCCAATATCATCCTAAATGGGGAAATGACGGAAACATTCCCTTTAAAGGTAGGAACTCGGCAAGGCTGCCCCCTATCACCACTCCTCTTCAATATAGTGCTTGAAACACTTGCTAGAGCAATAAGGCAAGAAAAGGATATTAAAGGAGTACTAATTGGAAAAGAGGAAGTCAAACTATCCCTATTTGCTGATGATATGATTGTTTACTTAAGAGATGCAAAAAACTCCACCAGAAAACTCCTAGAAACGATTAACAGCTTCAGCAAAGTGGCAGGATACAAAATTAACCTTAGAAAATCAATGGCCTTTCTTTACACCAAGAACAAGCAACTGGAGAAAGAATTCAAAGAGACCTTCCCACTCACAATAGCCTCAAAAACAATAAGATACCTAGGAACAAACCTAACCAAAGACACCAAAGACCTCTACAACAAAAATTTTAAACCCTTAAAGAAAGAAATTGAAGAAGACCTCAGAAGATGGAAAAACCTCCCATGCTCATGGATTGGGAAAATTAACATTGTAAAAATGTCCATTTTACCAAAACTCTTGTATAGATTTAATGCAATCCCAATCAAAATCCCCAAGAGTTTCTTCACAGGCTTGGAAACAAAAGTTCTTAAATTCATTTGGAGAAACAAAAGACCCCGAATAGCCAAATCAATCCTGAGTGAAAAGAGCTACACAGGAGGGATCTCTATACCAGATTTTAAACTATACTACAGGGCTATAGTCATAAAAACAGCCTGGTACTGGCACAAAAACAGACCTGTTGACCAATGGAACAAAACCGAAGATCCAAATCTGAGCACATACAATTTCAGCCATCTCATATTTGACAAGGGGGCCAAGAAGCCACAATGGAGAAAAGACAGCATCTTCAGCAAGTGGTGTTGGCAAAACTGGATCACCACTTGTAGAAGAATGAAATTAAACCCCTACCTCTCGCCCTGTACAAAAGTCAACTCCAGATGGATTAAAGACCTCAACGTGAAACCCCAAACTCTGAAGGTGATAGAAGAAAAAGTTGGCAGCAGACTACAAGACATAGGCGTAGGAAAAGACTTCCTAAATCAGACAGCAGCTGCACAAGAATTAAGGTCGACAATTGACAAATGGGACCTCATTAAACTCAAAAGCTTCTGTACATCAAAAGAAACAATCAAGGAAGTGAAGAGAAATCCCACAGAGTGGGAGGAAACCTTCACTGCAGATACATCTGACAAAGCATTGATTTCCAGAATATATAAACTACTCAAAAAACAAAGAAAAAAGAAAACAAATGACCCACTCAATAGATGGAGCAAAGAACTGAACAGAGACTTCACAAGTGAGAAATTAGAGATGGCTGAGAAACACCTTAAGAAGTGTTCAACATCACTAATCATTAAGGAAATGCAAATCAAAACCACTTTAACATATCATCTTACTCAAATAAGACTGGCTAAGATCAAGAAAACTAATGATACCAAGTGCTGGAGAGGTTGTGAGGAAAGGGGAACACTCATCCACTGCTGTTGGGAATGTAAACTCGTGCAGCCACTATGGAAAGCAGTGTGGAGAACCCTTGGAAGACATGGAATGAACATGCCACCTGACCCAGTCATACCACTCCTAAGCATGTACCCTCAAGACTCACCCCACCACAGAGATACATGCACCACCATGTTTATTTCAGCTCTCTTCACAATAGCAAGGAGCTGGAACCAACCTGAATGCCCCTCAACTGATGAGTGGACAGAGAAAATGTGGTACATCTACACAATGGAGTTCTATGCAGCAGTAAAGAAAGATGACATCATGAGCTTTGCAGAAAAATGGCTGCACCTAGAGGACATCATGCTGAGTGTAGTAACAGAGTCCCAGAAAAACAAATTACGAATGGTATCCCACATCTGTGGATGCTAGTGCCAAATACCTAGTTGAAGGTATTTCTTGTTCTTGGCCCCTTGAGCTTTTGTCCAAAGCAGTTGGGAGTGATGCATATTGGAAATAACAACAACAACAACAACGACAACAACAACAGAAACGATTGCATCAAAGAACTGACTGAAACAGGGAACTTCTGCTCAAAACAGTCAACTTCCACATGGCGATATTGAGAAAGACTGAGAAAGAGATGAAAAGCAAGTTTTGCAGAATACATGACCTATGTTGTGGTGGGGGAATAGGGTAGGGGAAATGGGTCTAGATTTGATAAAAAAATAAATTAATTAATTAAAAAAGAAACAATGTTTGGATTAAAAGTTTGTATTGAGCTACTGACAATGACTCAATTATAGTTTATGAAGTTGTCATGATGATGTCAAACACAATGATAAACTATGAAATAAAAATTTCTCAGAAGATAATTAAATTTAAGCAAAGTATAACTTTTCCCTAAATTTGTGATGTTATGCATAATTTTTGGTCTTTTTGAGACAGGGTCTCGCTGTCGTCCCAGCTGTCCTACAAATCACTATGTAGATTATGCTGGCCTTGACCTCAAAGAGATCCACTTGCCTCTGCCTCCTGTGTACGAAATGCTTAGTATTTATAAATTGTATTCATTTCATTAAACTTGCATGCAGACAGTACATTCATACGCATACAGAAATAAGTAAAACTAATTAAAAAATTAAAAAAGAAACATAATAATCTCCTATTATATTTACAAAATGTTAATTTTTGAGTGTGAAAACGTGTGGAGGTTTTAACTTATACACTCCTTTT
This sequence comes from Rhizomys pruinosus, assembly GCA_009823505.1. Taxonomy (NCBI): domain Eukaryota; kingdom Metazoa; phylum Chordata; class Mammalia; order Rodentia; family Spalacidae; genus Rhizomys; species Rhizomys pruinosus. The sequence goes on along the minus strand of VZQC01000224.1, from coordinate 81,308 downwards.
TTATAAAGCCAATATTTTACTTAAGCTCTGTACATTTCATACATAATTACATTACAAATCAAATCTAGATCAGTGACACCCTCCCTGCCCCCAACCTCACCAAGTCTCATGAATTCTGCAAAACATGTTTTTTCATCTTTTTCTCAGTCTCTCTCAAAACTTTCAATGCAGTAGTTTATTTTTTGAGCAGAAGTTCACAGTTTAAGTCAGTTCCTTGAGAGAGTCTTTTTTGTTGTTTGTGTTGTTATTCCTTCCAATATGCACCACTCCAAAATATGCACAAATGCATGCCACATATATCATAGGTTTTAGCATCTTAAGCTTATGATTTTTTTAAATAGGCTGAAAGATGTCATGCTTGAAGTCTCCTCCTTGGCAAGAACAAGCCAACTTCAGTTCTGCCCTTGTGTTCCACACTGGGGTTTTCCCTTCCCATGGTCACCAGATGAGGTCCAGTAAGCACTGTGTCCTGTATTTATCTTCTTATCCTGGTCTCCATGATACAGCCTTAGTAGTACAGCAATGGCAGTCTATACTCTGAGGAAGTGGATACCCCAGCAGTAGCTCAGTCCACATGCTGGACGTCTCAGCAGCCTCCATATGCGACTGAAGGTTTGGAGGATTCTTGGAGAGACATGAGTCTTCAGCCCATACTGGAAGGTTGAAAAGCTGTGTCTTCTCACATCTTTGAAGGCTGGCAAAAGCAGTGGCATCCACAGGGTAGATGCACTTGCCAGTAAGACAGGCAAAACAACTCTGCTCTTTTGTCTTTTTACTAAGATCTCAAGTATTATACTTGAAGTACAATTTCTCAGGACTTTCTATTTATTTATGGTTATACTTTCCTTTTGCATGTTTAACACCACACAGTTAGCCCAGATTAACCAAGGTTTTTGTTTTCTCAAGGTCACTTGAGAATCTGGTCCTCAAGGGTCACTCAGGGTATTTTTTTGGGGGGGGGAGCCCCTGGCTCCTTTTGGCTTTTCAATCACCAGTTCCATCCACTTGAGAGCATAATCAGGCCTTGCTAGACCAGGCTTCCCTTTTTGAAGCATGAGCAGACTTTCCTCTTTATAGACTGGTTGCTGGCCGAAGTCCCATTAGTAGATCTCCAAGACCTCCCTGCACAGGAAGACTAGTGACTCACATTTGCAGGACATTTCTAGAGATGCCCCCATGCATAGTCCCTGGGACTTAGTTGACCTCTGAGGGCAAGGAAAAAAAGTTATCTCTTAAGACCCTCGGCCAAATTGGTATGGGCATGAAGTATGGTCGATAAGCATCCAGAAAGACTAAGTTACACCAGCCTGATACTTTTATTTCTTTTTTTTCCTTCTTTTTTTATTATATATTTTTTGTTTATTTTTAAGGGATTCCACAATATAATGACACAGTTGTTTGCAGATAACATTGATTTACTCAGTATGTCATACAATTAGGTAATTGGTGCATTTTGCAAGTATCTATGTCCAAATTTTGAACAACCCAAGGTTCCCATAGTCCAGTTGGAGAAGCTTGTATGCACAGGCATGTTGATCAATTAGGAGTCCAGACTATATTCCTGTAGTCTCATGATTC
>VZQC01000224.1:57158-70030 GCA_009823505.1 Rhizomys pruinosus | reverse complement strand
AAGATCCAAATCTGAGCACATACAATTTCAGCCATCTCATATTTGACAAGGGGGCCAAGAAACCACAATGGAGAAAAGACAGCATCTTCAGCAAGTGGTGTTGGCAAAACTGGATCACCACTTGTAGAAGAATGAAATTAAACCCCTACCTCTCACCCTGTACAAAAGTCAACTCCAGATGGATTAAAGACCTCAACGTGAAACCCCAAACTCTGAAGGTGATAGAAGAAAAAGTTGGCAGCAGACTACAAGACATAGGCGTAGGAAAAGACTTCCTAAATCAGACAGCAGCTGCACAAGAATTAAGGTCGACAATTGACAAATGGGACCTCATTAAACTCAAAAGCTTCTGTACATCAAAAGAAACAATCAAGGAAGTGAAGAGAAATCCCACAGAGTGGGAGGAAACCTTCACTGCAGATACATCTGACAAAGCATTGATTTCCAGAATATATAAACTACTCAAAAAACAAAGAATAAAGAAAACAAATGACCCACTCAATAGATGGAGCAAAGAACTGAACAGAGACTTCACAAGTGAGGAATTAGAGATGTCTGAGAAACACCTCAAAAACTGTTCAACATCACTAATCATTAAGGAAATGCGAATGAAAACCACTTTAAGATATCATCTTACTCCAATGACTGGCTAGGATAACGAAAACAAATGATACCAAGTGCTGGAGAGGTTGTGGGGAAAGGGGAACACTCATCCACTGCTGGTGGGAATGTAAACTCATACAGCCACTATGGAAATCAGTGTGGAGAACCCTTGGAAGACTTGGAATGAGCATAAATTTATTTTTTAACAAATCGAGACCCGTATCCCCCCCATTTGCCCACCCCACCGGAGCTCATGCATTCTGCCAAATATGCTTTTCATCTCTTTCTCAGTCTTTCTCAATATTCTCCATGAGGAAGTTGAGTGTTTTGAGCAGAAGTTCACTGTTTCAGTCAGTTCTTTGATTCGGTCCTTTCTGTTGCTGGTGGTGGTGGTGTTGTTTCCAATAGACATCTCTCCCAATGGCTTTGGACAAAATCTCAGGGGGCCATACACAAGAAATACTTGCAACTAGGTAATTGGCACTAGCATCCACAGATGAGGGATACCATTCATCGTTTGTTTTTCTGGGACTGTATTACTTCACTCTGCATGACATCCTCTAGTTCCAGCCATTTTCCTGCAAAGCTTATGATGTCGTCTTTCTTTACTGCTGCATAGAACTCCGTTGTGTAGATGTACCACATTTTCTCTATCCGCTCATCAGTTGAGGGGAATTTGGGTTGGTTCCAGCTCCTTGCTATTGTGAAGAGAGCTGAAATAAACATGGTCGTGCATGTATCTCTGTGGTGGGGTGATTCTCGAGGCCCAGGAGTGGTATGGCTGGGTTGGGTGGCAAGTTCATTCAAAGTCTTCCAAGCTTTCTGCACACTGCTTTCCATAGTGGCTGTAGATATTTAGTTCATACATCTCCAACTAGTGATAATAAACTCTATCTCATAAAATATCAGATAGGATGGATGCTAAAACCCTTATTATGGAAATACAATTTCTTCAACCCTGGAGCTACAGGAAGCAGGTGAATTTTTACAAATATGGGGCCAAATTAAAACAAATTAGAGAGATCTCCCAAGACCACAGGTAGGAAGGAGCTGGGTGCTTCAGCAAGGTGGATTGTTGTTTGATTTAATTTAGTTGTCCTTGACTTGATTGGCTTTTGTGGCTGTGGGGGCAGAGTTATCCTCTCAGCTGGTATAAAAGGTGGGTTTGTGTGAGTCTTGAGATTGGAGATCTCCCAAGAGCACCTGAAGCACAGGTAGGTAGGAGTTGGTAGGAGCTGGGTGCTTCAGCAAGGCAGATTGTTTTTTGATTTAATCTAGTGGTCTTTGGCTTAATTGGCTTTTGTGGCTGTTGGGGCCGAGTTATCCCCCAGATGGTATAAAAGGTGATGTTGTGTGAGTCTTGAGATCAGAGTTCTCCCAAGACCACCTGACACACAAGAAGGTAGGAGATGGTAGGACCTAGGTTCTTCAGCAAGGCAGATTGTTGTTTGATTTAATCTAGTGGTCTTTGGATTAATTGGCTTTTTTGGCTCTGGGGGTGGCGTTATCCTCGCAGCTGATATAGAAGGTGGGGTTGTGTGAGTCTTGAGATCAGAGATCTCCCAAGACCACCTGAAGAAAAAGAACCTTGGCGCAGGCTAAAGAGCACCCCCACCACCAACTGGGATTACCAAAGGAAGGTGTGTCCATGTGGATTCTTTGGAGAACCTTCAGAACAGAAAGGGATGAGTGAGTTGGACTTCCAATAGAAAACCTAAAGCTTAGTGAATTCAACAATCCACAAAGCAAGGAGTAAAGAAAAAAAATCAATCAAAAACGAAGCCATATGAAGGAGGCAAGCAAAGAAATTCTTCAGCACAGTGAAGAGGCATTTGGGACCCACATTGGAATAGAGGCAAGGAGAAGGCCATATGCCAGGTACACGAAGTAGAGACAACATGGGAAAGGTGCAAAGGATAATGTGACACCAAGCTCCACCAACCCTGTGGAAGATTCCTAAAGTGGGATCCCCCTGGGGATGGCCCATGACAAAAATATCAAAAGTATAATTGTGAACATACTTAAAGAAGTACAAGATTATAAAGAGCAAATCAAAGAATTAAGAAAACAGAATGAAGAACTCAAGAAGGACCTAGAGAGAGAGAATGACAAACTCTGGAAGGAAGTGGAAACGCTGAAATGATCCCATGCAGAAAAAGATAAGGAAACCAACAAGAGAAGCAAAGAGCTTGAGAAGCTCCAAAAGGCAGTGGAAATACTAAAAAAAAAATATCAGAAGACGAAATGAAAAAGGAAATCAAACACTCATCCAATCAAGAGGAAAGGAAAGGAAAAAGCATCAGAAGTAGAATGGAGGAAGCAAAACAAATAATATAGAACCTTTAAGATAACACAGAACAACTAAAAACCTCAAGTAAGATTATGAAAAATTCAAAAATACAAAAAAGTGGAACAATCAAGAACTGTGGGACACTATGAAAAGATCAAACCTCTGCATCACAGAAATAGAGGAAGGAGAAGAATCCCAAGAGAATGGTATTGATCAGATCTTCAACAGAATAATAGAGGAAAATTTCCCCAAACTAGAAAAAAGACAAAACAATGAAAATACAAGAAGTACATAGAACTCCACACAGACAAGATCAAAAAAGAAACTCTCCAGGCTACATCATAGTTAAAATGCTAATCACCCAAAACAAAAACAAAATCCTTAAAGCCACAAGAGAAAACCACAAGGGGAAACCTATCAGAAGTACAACTGACTTCTCAGTGCAAACTATGAAAGCAAGAAGAACGTGGAGCAAAACATTCTGAGTGTTAAAGGAAAATAGATGCAAACCCAGGTAACTTTACCCAGCAAAAATGTCAATTATAGTTGAAGGAGAGAGAAAAACCTTCCATGACATAAACAAGATGAAAGAATACATGTCCATAAAAACAACCCTTCAGAGAATATTTGAAGCAATTCAAACGACAGGAGAAAGGAACAACCATCCCCAGGCACCTAGAAAGAGAAATCAATAAATGCATAACTGCAGAAGTAGAAACCTAAACCCAAACCGCAAATGGATAATAAGGCAAAAGGAAGCAATACAAATCTATCAGTCAAAACCTTAAATATTAATGGACTAAATTCCCCAATCAAAAGACATAGACTGGGAGATTGGATTAGGAAACAGAATCCATCGATATGCTGTCTACAAGAAACGCATTTTTACCTTCAAGGACAGGGACCACCTTAAAGTGGATGGAAAAAATATGCCAAGGAAATGGTACCAAAAAGAAAGCAGGTGTTGCTATTTTAATATCAGACAAAATAGACTTCAAAGTAAAAGAAATCAGAGAGACAAAGAAGGCCATTATATTTTTATCAAAGGAACAATTCACCAAGAAGATTTCACAATCATGAATATATATGCACCAAACTCTGGTGCACCAAACTTTATAAAGACAATTCTCCAGGACAACAAGTCACACACTCACTGCAGTACACTCATAGTAGGGGACTTCAATACCTCACTGAGCCCTTTGGACAGGACAAAAAGACAAAGAATAAGCAGAGATACATCTGAAATGAACGGTATTATACACCAAATGGACCTCATAGACCTCTACCGAATACTCAACCCAAATACCAGAGAATACACTTTCTACTCAGCACCCCACGAAACATTCTACAAAATCGACCACATACTATGACAAAGAAGAAACCTCCACAAAAACAAAAAGTTTGAAACAATTTCATGCATTATATCACCACAGTGCAATAAAGCTCAACATCAATACCAGGATAAGCCCTACAGCCTACAAGAACACATGGAGATTAAACAATGCACTCTTCAATAATGAAGGGGTCAAGGAAGAGATAAATAAAGAAATAAAAGCATTCCTGGAATTGAATGACAATGACAATACAACACAACAAAACCTATGGGATACCTTAAAAGCAGTCTTAAGAGGGAAGTTTATAGCCCTGGGTGCCTACATTAGAAAAACAGAAATATTACAAGTGAATGATCTAAAACTACAGCTACAATCACTTGAGAGGCAATGACAGATGAACCCTAAACACAACAAACAGGAAGAAATAACAAAAGTCAGAGCAGAAATCAATGAAATAGAAAAAAAGAAAACAATACAAAATAATCAATGAATACAAAATTTGGTTCTTTGAAAGAATAAACAAGATAGAGAGGCCTCTAGCCCAGTGAACCAAAAGAAAAAAGGAACAACTCCAAATCAATACGATCCGTGAAGAAAAGGGAAATATCACAACAGACAAGGAAAAGATCCAGAAAATCATATGGAATACTTCAAAAACCTGTAATGTACCAAGTTTGAAAACCTAGAAGAAATGGATGAATATCTGTAAACCTGGGACTCACCAAAGCTCAAACAAGAAGAGACCGACAGTTTAAACAGACCCATAATATATGAAGAAATTGAAGATGTAATAAGAAATCTCCTAACTAAAAAAAAAGCCCAGGCCCAGACGGTTTCATGACAGAATTCTGTAAAACATTTCAAAATGGCCTACCAACCATTATTACTGAAATTGTTTAGAAGGATACAAACAGAGGGAATTCTCCCAAATTCCTTCTATGAAGTCAGCATCACTCTATAACCAAAACCAGTAAAAGATACAACCAAAAAGTAGAACTATAGACCCATCTCCCTAATGAACACAGATGCCAAAATTCTAAATACGATACTGGCACATCACATACAGACTCACATCAAGAAGATCATCCATTATGACCAAGTTGAATTCATACCAGAGATTCAGGGATGTTCAACATATGAAAATCAATAAACATCATCAAGCATATAAATTGACTGAAATATAATAACCACACCATCATTTCAAGCAATGCACGAAAAGCCTTTGACAAAATACAGCATCCATTCATGCTTAAAGTCCTAGAGGATATTGGATTGGAGGGATCATTCCTCAATGTAATCAAAGCCATATACAGGAAACCCACAGCCAATATCGTCCTAAATGGGGAAATGACAGAAACATACCCTTTAAATGTAGGAAGTCGCAAGGCTGACCCCTGTCACCATTCCTCTTCAATATAGTGCTTGAAACACTTGCTAGAGCAATAAGGCAAGAAAAGTAAATTAAAGGAGTAATAATTTGAAAAGAAGAATTCAAGCTGTCCCTAATTGCTGATGATATGATTGTTTACATAAGGGATGCTAAAACACCCCCAGAAACCTCCTAGAAATGATTAACAGCTTCAACAAAGTGCCAGGTTACAAAATTCACCTTAATAAATCAATGGCCTTTCTTTACACCAAGGACAAGCAACTGGAGAAAGAATTCAAAGACACTTTCCCACTCACAATAGCCTCAAAAACAATAAAATACCTAGGAACAAACCTAACCAAAGACACCAAGGATCCCTACAACAAAAATTTTAAACATTTAAAGAAAGAAATTGAAGAAGACATCAGAAGATGGAAAAACCTCCCATGCTCATGGACTGGGAAAATTAACATTGTAAAAATGTCCTTTTTACCGAAATTCTTGCATAGATTTAATGCAATTCCAATCAAAATCTCCAAGAGTTTCTTCACAGGCTTGGAAAAAAAAAGTCTTTCAATTCATTTGGAAAAACAAAAGACCCTGAATAGCCAAAACAACCCTGAAAGAAAGACTTCAAACTATACTATAGGGCTACAATCATAAAAACAGTGTGGTACTGGCACAAAAACAGACCTGTTGACCAAAGGAACAAAACCGAAGATCCAAATCTGAGCACATACACTTTCAGCCATCTTATATTTGACAAGGGGGCCAAGAAGCCACAATGGAGGAAAGACAGCATCTTCAGCAAGTGGTATTGGCAAAACTGTATCATCACCTGTAGAAGAATTAAATTAAACCCCTACCTCTCGCCCTTTACAAAAGTTAACTCCAGATGAATCAAAGACCTCAATGTGAAACCCCAAACTCTGAAGGCTATAAAGAAAATGTTGGCAGCAGACTACAAGACACAGGCATAGGAAAATACGGCCTAAATCAGACAGCAGCTGCTCAAGAATTAAGGTCGACAATTGACAAATGGGACCTCATTAAACTCAAAAGCTTCGGTACATCAAAAGTAACAATCAAGGAATTGAAGAGAAATCCCACAGAGTGGGAGGAAACCTTCACTGCAGATACATCTGACAAAGCATTGCTTTCCAGAATGGATAAACTACTCAAAAAACAAAGAAGAAAGAAAACAAATGACCCACTCTATAAATGGAGCAAAGAACTGAACAGAGACTTCACAAGTGAGGAATTAGTGATGACTGAGAAACACCTTAAGAACTGTTCAACATCACTAATCATTAAGGAAATGCAAATCAAAACCATTTTAAGATATCTTACTTCACTCAGCATGATGCTGAGTGAAGTAACAGAGTCCCAGAAAAACAAACGACGAATGGTATCCCTCATCTGTGGATGCTATTGCCAATTACCCAGTTGTAAGTATTTCTTGTGTAGGGCCCCCTGAGCTTTTGTACAAAGCAGTTGGGCATAATGCATTTTGGAAACAACAACAACAACAACAACAACAACAACAGAAAAGACTGCATCAAAGAACTGACGTGAAACAGTGAACTCCCTCTGTTCAAAACTCAACTTCCCCATGGAAAATATTGAGAGGGAAGAAGACTAAGAGAGGAAAAGGCTGTTTGGCAGATTGCATGAGCTCGTGGTGGGGTTCGGACTATAGGGACGATGACGGCTCGGAACACGTGTCTAGATCGTTAAAAATAATTAAATAAATTTATCGTGAAAAAAATAAAATAAAATAAGTAAATACATAAATTAAAAATAAAGATATCATCTTACTCCAATAAGACTGGTAGGATCACAAAACAAAAATGATACAAGTGCTGAAAGGTTGTGAGGAAGGGAACACTCATCACTGCTGTTGGAATGCAAACTCATGCAACACTATGGAAAGCAGTGTGGAAACCTTGGAAGATTAGAATGAACTAGCCACCTGATCCAGCCATACCACTCCTGGGCATGTACCATCAAGACTCACCCCACCACAGATATACATGCACCACCATGTTTATTTCAGCTCTCTTCACAATAGCAAGGAGCTGGAACCAAGCCAAATGCCCCTCAACTGATGAAATGATATAGAAATTTGGTTCATCTACACAATGAGTTTAGTGCAGCAGTAAGAAAGACAACATCATGAGCTTATTCAGAAAAAATGGCAGGAAGAGGACATCATGCTGAGTGAACTAACACAGTCCAGAAAAACAAAACGATGAATGGTATCCTCATCTGTGGATGCTAGTGCCAAATTACATAGTTGTAAGTATTTCATGTGTATGGCCCCCTGAGCTTTTGTCCAAAGCATTTGGGAGTGATGCATATTGGAACCAAAACACAGCACAACAACAACAACAACAAAAACAACAGAAAGGGACTGCATTGAAAAAGTGACTGACAGTGAACTTCTGTCAAAAACAGTAACTTCCACATGAGATATGAGAAAGACTGAGAAGAGATGAAAAGCATGTTTGTATAATGGCATGAGCTCTGGTGGGGTGGAGGAATGGGAGGGACACGGATCAAGATTTGTTAAAAAAATAAAATAAATTTATGGAAAAAAAAAGAATCTCTCCCAAAAAAAAAAAAAAAAAAAAAAAACCCTGGCCAGACGGTTTCATGACAGAATTCTATAAAAACATTTCAAAAAGGACCTACCAACCATTATTACTTGAAATTGTTTAAAGGATACAAACAGAGGGAATTCTCCCAAATTCCTTCAGGAAGTCAGCATCACTCATATAACAATAACCAGTCAAAAGAACTAAGAAGGAACTACCAATCTCCCTAATGAACACAGATGCCAAATTCTAAACAGAGATACTAGGTTGCATCACATGCAGACTCAATCAAGAAGATCATCTAATCGTGACCAAGTTGGATTCATACCAGAGTTATCAGGATGTTCAACATATGAAATCAATAAATATCATCAAGCATATAAATACACTGAAAGACAAACCACCACCATCATCTCAAACTGATGCTGAAAATCTCTTTGACAAAATACAGCATCCCTCATGCTTAAAGTCAGAGGGAAGTGATTGGAAGGATCAATATCCTCAAGTGTAATTTACAAAGCCATATCTAGGAAACCCAGAGCAATATAATCATCCTAAATGGGGAAATGAAAAACATTCCCTTTAAAGGTAGGAACTTACCCAGGCCAAGCTGCCACCCTGTCACCACTCCTCTTCTAAATACGTCTTGAAACACTTCTTGAAGCACTTAAAGGCAAGAAAAGGAAACTTTAAGGAAGTACTAATTGGAAAAGGGAAGTCACGCTATCCCTATGTTGCTGATGATATGACAGTTTAATTAACGGATGCTAAATCCCACCAGAAAACTCCTAGAAGAATTAAACGCTTCAGCAAAGGCAGGATAAAAATTAACCTTAAAAATCAATGGCCTTTCTTTACACCAAGAACAAGCAACTGGAGAAAGAATTCAAAGAGACCTTCCCACTCACAATAGCCTCAAAAACAATAAGATACCTAGGAACAAACCTAACCAAAGACACCAAAGACCTCTACAACAAAAATTTTAAACCCTTAAAGAAAGAAATTGAAGAAGACCTCAGAAGATGGAAAAACCTCCCATGCTCATGGATTGGGAAAATTAACATTGTAAAAATGTCCATTTTACCAAAACTCTTGTATAGATTTAACGCAATCCCAATCAAAATCCCCAAGAGTTTCTTCACAGGCTTGGAAACAAAAGTTCTTAAATTCATTTGGAAAAACAAAAGACCCCGAATAGCCAAAACAACCCTGAGTGAAAAGAGCTACACAGGGGGGATCTCTATACCAGACTTCAAACTATACTACAGGGCTATAGTCATAAAAACAGCCTGGTACTGGCACAAAAACAGACCTGTTGACCAATGGAACAAAACCGAAGATCCAAATCTGAGCACATACAATTTCAGCCATCTCATATTTAACAAGGGGTCCAAGAAGCCACAATTGAGAAAAGACAGCATCTTCAGCAAGTGGTGTTGGCAAAACCGGATCATTACTTGTAGAATAATGAAATTAAACCCCTACCTCTCCCCCTGTACAAAAGTCAACTCCAGATGTATCAAAGACATCAATGTGAAACTCCAAAATCTGAAGGCAATAGAAGAAAACGTTGGCAGCAGACTACAAGACATAGGCGTAGGAAAAGACTTCCTAAATCAGAAAGCAGCTGCGCAAGAATTAAGGTCGACAATTGACAAATGGAACTTCATTAAACACAAAAGCTTCTGTACACCAAAAGCAACTATCAAGGAATTGAAGAGAAATCTCACAGAGTGGGAGGAAACCTTCAGCACAGATACGTCTGACAACGCATTAATTTCCAGAATATATAAACTACTCAAAAAAAAAAGAAGAATGCAAACAAATGACCCACTCTATAGATGGAGCAAAGAACTGAACAGAGAATTCACAAGTGAGGAATTAGAGATGGCTGAGAAACACCTTAAGAAGTGTTCAACATCACTAATCATTAAGGAAATGCGAATCAAAACCACTTTAATATATCATCTTACTCAAATAAGACTGGCTAGGATCAAGAAAACAAATGATACCAAGTGCTGCAGAGGTTGTGGGGAAAGGGGAACACTCATCCACTGCTGTTGGGAATGTAAACTCATGCAGCCACTATGGAAAGCACTCTGGAGAACCCTTGGAAGACTTGGAATGAACTTGCCACCTGACCCAGCCATACCACTCCTGGGCATGTACCCTCAAGACTCACCACACCACAGAGATACATGCTCGGCCATGTTTATTTCAGCTCTCTTCACAATAGCAAGGAGCTGGAACCAACCCAAATGATCCTCAACTGATGAGTGGATAGAGAAATTGTGGTACATCTACACAATGGTGTTCTCTGCAGCAGTAAAGAAAGACGACATCATGAGCTTTGCAGAAAAATGGCTGGTGCTAGAGAACATCATACTGAGTGAAGTAACACCGTCCCAGACAAACAAATGATGAATGGTATCCCTCATCTGTGGATGTTAGTGCCAATTACTTAGTTGTAAGTATTTCTTGTGTATGGCCCCCTGAGCTTTTTTCCAAATCTGATGGGAGTGATGTATATTGGAAACAGCAACAACAACAACAACAACAACAACAACAGCAACAGAAAGGACTGCATCGAAGAACTGACTTCAACAGTGTACTTCTGCTCTAAGCAGTCAACTTCCTCATGGAGAATATTGAGAAAGAGTGAGAAGGAGATGAAAAGCATGTTTGGCATAATGCATGAGCTCTGGTGGGGTGGGGTAATGGAAGTGGACTCAGGTCTGGATTTGTTAAAAAAATAAAAATAAAATTATCTGAAAAAAAGAATTCTCCCAAGTAAAAAAAGCCCAGGCCCAGACGGTTTCATGATAAAATTCTATAAAACATTTCAAAAAGGCCTACCAACCATTATTACTGAAAATTTTTAGAAGGGTACAAACAGAGGGAATTCTCCCAAATTCCTTCTAGGAAGCCAGCATCACTCTATAACCATAACCAGGCAAAGAAGAACTATAGACCCATCTCCCTAATGAACACAGATGCCAAAATTCTAAACAGGATACTGGCACATCACATGCAGACTCAGATCAAGAAGATCATCCATCATGACCAAGTTGGATTCATACCAGAGATTCAGGGATGTTCAACATACGAAAATCAATAAACATCATCAAGCATATAAATGTACTGAAAGACAATAACCACACCATCATCTCAACTGATGCAGAAAAATCCTTTGACAAAATACAGCATCCCTTCATGCTTAAAGTCCTAGAGGGAATTGGATTGGAGGGATCATTCCTCTATGTAATCAAAGCCATATACAGGAAACCCACAGCCAATATCATCCTAAATGGGGAAATGACAGACACATTCCCTTCAAAGGTAGGAACTTTGGCAAGGCTACCCCCTGTCACCACTTCTCTTCAATATAGTGCTTGAAGCACTTGGTAGAGCAATAAGGCAAGAAAAGTAAATTAAAGGAGTACTAATTGGAAAAGAGGAAGTCACGCTATCCTTATTTGCTGATGATATGATTGTTTACTTAGGGCATGCAAAAACTCCACTAGAAAACTCCTGGAAATGATTAACAGCTTCAGCAAATTGGCAAGATACAAAATTAACCTAAAAAAATCAGTGGCCTTTCTTTACACCAACAACAAGCTACTGTAGAAGGAATTCAAGGAGACCTTCCCACTCACAATAGCCTCAAAAACAATAAAATACCTAGGAACGAACCTAAAAAAATACACCAAAGATCTCTACAACAAAAATTTTAAACCCTTAAAGAAAGAAATTGAAGAAGATATCAGAAGATGGAAAATCCTCCCATGCTCATGTATTGGGAAAGCTAACATAATAAAAATGTCCATTCTACCCAAACTCTTGTATAGATTTAATGCAATTCCAATTAAAATCCCCAGAAGTTTCTTCACAGGCTTGGAAAAAAAGTCCTTAAATTCATTTGGAAAAACAAAAAACCCAAATAGCCAAAACAGCCCTGAGTTAACAGAGCAACACAGTGGGATCTCTATACCAGACTTCAAACTATACTACAGGGCTATAGTCATAAAAACTGCCTGGAACTGGCACAAAAACTGTCCTGTTGACCCATGGAACAAAACTGAAGATCCAGACTTGAGCACATACAATATCAGCCATCTCATATTTGACAAGGGGGCCAAGAAGACACAATGGAGAAAATACAGCATCTTCAGCAAGTGGTGTTGGCAAAACTGGATCACCACTTCTAGAAAAAATGAAATTATACCCCTACCTCTCCCCCTGTACAGAAGTCAACTCCTGATGGATTAAAGACCTCAACATGAAACCTCAAACTCTGAAGGCGATAGAAGATAAAGTTGGCAGCATACTGTAAGACAGGTGTAGGAGAAGACTTCCTAAATCAGACAGCAGCTGCACAAGAGTTAAGATAGACAATTAACAAATGGGACCTCATTAAACTCAACAGCTTCTGTACATCAAAGAAACAATCAAGGGGGCTGGAGGGATGGCCTAGCGGTTAAGAGCGACGACCGCTCTTGCAGAGGACCCGGGTTCGATCCCCAGCACCCACATGGCGGCTGAGAACCGTCTGTGACTCCGGTTCCAGGAGAACTCCAGTTCCAGGGGAATCCGAGACCGTCTTCTGACCTCCGCGGCATCGCACGACACGGGTGCGCAGACCTGCATGCAGACAATACATTCATACACATAAAAATAAA
>VZQC01000224.1:32418-56445 GCA_009823505.1 Rhizomys pruinosus | reverse complement strand
TGAAACCTGAATTAACTGAAAAATTAAACCTTTGCTCAAACAGTAATTCCACGTTGGCGAATTAACGAAATTTTGAGAAGGCCGCGAAAGAGATGACATGAAAGAAGAGATTGAAAAGCATGTTTATGTGGCTCTGGTTTGGGTGTTTTGGGGATCTGGGGATTGTTTGTGGGGATTGGATAGGATGGGGGAAAGGGGGGATAGGATGGGGGGACCTGGTAGGATGGGGTGAAATGGGCTCTAGATTTGGTTTGATAATCTGTAACTATATATATATATATATATATATATATATATATATATATGAAAACATAGCTCTCATACAAAAATAATTCCTATCACACATAAATGGATGAACTTGGAATTATTCATCATAAGATACATAGTACCAACTCAAAAGAACACAAATTAGACAGAGAAGTTATTGCTGTAAGTATGAAAAGTGTATAATAGACTAACCTTTCTTAAAAGTCGGAAAACAGAAGAATAGATCAGCTGGGGAAGTAAAAGTATGTATAAAAATCCATCATGGCATTTTGAAAGAGTCATATGTAACACTGGTATCCACAATCGAAGCTGCGTCCATATTCTTTATATAATACACATATAAATATGGTTACCTTATGTGCTAGATAGGTGTAGTTATTATCTTTACACACCTGTGCTGAGGGAGTCTTAATAAAGAGATTGATCTCGTTTAATTGGCCTGTGCAATATTTTTGAGACATTTGTTTGAATATTGAGAGATATAGGAGTGCTTATTCCACAGTATGTGGTGCCATTCCAGAGTAGGTGGTCCACTCTTGTGTAATTAATCAGGTTGAGCAAGGTACATGGGAGCAAGTCACTAAGCAGTGTTCCCCAATGGGCTGTGTTCCTGGTCATAAATCTAGGTTCTTGACCTGAGTTCTTCCT
Organism: Rhizomys pruinosus; assembly: GCA_009823505.1. Taxonomy (NCBI): domain Eukaryota; kingdom Metazoa; phylum Chordata; class Mammalia; order Rodentia; family Spalacidae; genus Rhizomys; species Rhizomys pruinosus. The sequence goes on along the minus strand of VZQC01000224.1, from coordinate 55,530 downwards.
TGGCATCACTAAGTGATGAATTGCGACATGGGAGTTGTAACCTCAAATAGCCCTTTCCTGTCCTGATTGATATTGGACAGTGTGTTTTGTTACAACAATGGAAGGCAAATTAGACCACCCTACAATAGGGGTGACATCACCCTCTTATTGTATTTAACAGTGGTGATAGTGGACACACTTCGTTCTTCCCAAATATGAAAAAAATGATGGTTTTATTTAGGTCACCTGACAGATTCACATGGGAAAAATAGTAGGATTCAGGACATTTTGAGTACTAGCAATTTAAGATGTATATGTGCGTAAGAATGCTCAACTTAAAGTGACAGATAATATTTCCATAGAGGAGAACTGACAGAAATGCATTTTGAACTTATTTACATGAAGGTAAGAGATGACTTTTATATAGATTATGATGGAAAGTTTATTCAGTATATTTGTTTCAAAGTAGTAGATGAGCACTTTCTTCAGAAATGAAATGAAGTGGCTTTATTCTAGGTTTCCAATACACATAAGCAAGGGAAATTTCATGACAAAAGCATATCCTCTGTAAGTTAATTCAAAGTACTTAATCCTGCATAAAATTGAAATATTTTCAGGTATGTGAGAATGATTTGATATAGGGGAGAAATTTTTCTTCAAAAAATTGTTGATGTTTTCTCTAAAATTTCTGTTCAAAATCACACTTTGTACATCAGTTTAAAAATATGGACATTGGAATACAATTTGCCAGTGGAACATTTAAAGTATAAATTTCAATTTGCCTCATTAAATATTAGTAGAAGACATGACAGTTATACAATAAAGAACATGATATTCTTAATATTCAATTAAAAATTATAGAATGTTTAGAATGTAATTACTAAACCATACAAGTTAATGGTTAACAATGAAGATGAGACTTTATATTACACATATCCTTCTAATGTTTGGTGAGATGTACTGAATATGTTGTGACTTCCTTGGGAATTCAACAATAATATCCATGTTAGTTTTAAACTACTCCTGAAGAACTGTAGAATTCACAGTGATGGATATGGTATTAGTATCTTATTACAGTTGTTTTTTTCAAAGCTTGTTATCTTGACTTTTCCAACAATGAAAATTATTTTTTTCTATATCATATAGGAGAAATTTGTGGAATGATTCCTGGAAGTTTTTATAAACTCAAGTTGCAATAGTGTCTAGTAATGATGATGCAGAAGTCTGGTCTCTGTGTCAACAAATACAAATTATTTCATAATCAAAACACCATTTTGTGCATATATCTTGCCATGAAATCAAAGTAGAGTTTAAATAAATAGTACAAATTGAAATTGCAGAGCAATAAACACCAACCAAGGAAAATAAGAAACCTTTTATTTGAATATCAGACAATCAATATTGATAGAAAAAAGTTTATACGGGGGCTCTGCTCCAATTGCAGAAGGCCATGTCAACCCACTGAACCCAGTGAGGACTACATATAAGGCCCAATTATTACTTCACCTAATACTTATTCTTTTTTTAAATGTTTAAAAAGTTTATTATGAAATATGTGACATAAACATTCATATTACATGGATATTCAAGTACCTACCGTGCCTAGTAAGAACTGCCTCCACACTCCACCCCACGCCCAGACCCAGTTGTTACCCTCAATTCAATATGTCTTGTGTTATTTGGATTCTTAAAACCAGAGGTAAAAGATGAAAAAGGCTGAAAGAAAAAAAGTCACCACAGCTTGGAGTGACAAAACACATCCAAGACCTACCATGACTTTAACTGAATAGAGGACACAGAATGATTTCCCTGGCACTCTCCAAAGTTCCAGTTTGTGTATACAGTCCCATAAAGCCTGTGTGCTAAGTTCTTCAGCCTCTCTGACCCACATCGCATAGCTGCATAAGAGCAGTCACACTGCTGTGCACAAGGTCAGTTCCAGGGCTGCCCAAGAGGCCAAGGAAGAGGGCACGGTGGCTCAGAACAACTGTATAATGGACTGTGTGTGACTTCTTTAGGAGCCCAAACCATAAACACTTGGCTAAAAGATCTGAGCAAGAAATAGGGCAAAAGGCCATGAGGAGTGTTTGGTGGCATAGGAACTGTCTTATGGGGAAGGGAGGGTGACAACCATAGGCTTACTAGGCATTGTACAAAGAGGGTGACACACTGCCACCGTGGCCTGTCCAGTTGGCATGAATAAACTGTCCTGTTTTTTCTAAAAGTTCATAGGTGTGAGCCCCCAAATAATCTCGTTGATCTTGGACAAGGTTGGCTGAGAGCATCTCTTGTCTATAGCCATCATAGAAGGAGAGGGCAGTGATGAAGCAGGGCATGGGGTTGTCCACATGGACCTCAATGCTGACCATTTGCTGCCAGAAATCCTGGCAATTTTCAAGGGCTTACTTAAAGAAGTCATCTACAGTAGGTTCTGAAGTTCTGGGTTTCGAACAAATGCATCTTTAATCTTTCCCAGGAATATACTTCTGATGATGTAGCCCCCTCTCCAAATCAGCACAATGCCACCATATTTCAGGTTCCAGACAATCTCGGTGGCTGTCTGTCTTAGCAACATAAAGCCTTGAGCATATGAGATGATCTTGGAAAAGTAAAGGGCCTTTTGGATGTCCTCCAGGAATGATTCTTTACTGCCTCCAAATTGGACCTTCCGGGTGCCCTTTAGCTTTCTGCTGGTTTGAACTCACTCCTGTAGATATTCTTTCAGCAGAAGCACCTACAAACAGTTACCTGACAGACTTGACCCCTGCTGTTTCTCAGGCTTTCTCTGATTCCATGTCTGTATGTCTGTCCTTCTATTTCCTTGTCTTTCTAGTCCACTTGGTAAACTCCCCCAGCACCCCTCCGCTATCCTTCCCAGGAACTAAGCCTACAGGGTGTCTGTCTGCAGGCAGGGGACAGCCTTGAAGCTTTCACGGAGGGAAGATCAGCGTGTGGAATGTGGTCATGCGTGACTCAAAGACTATAAACTACCAGCACACTCCTCTTTCAGAGAAGACATTCACTGAGCAAAGACGGCTTCTCCAATGAGGGTGATCAGAATGCCATATTCCAGGGCAGAAATGGTGGTCCACTTCCCAGTGCCCTTCTGCCTGGCATTCTCCCTGATGTTTGGTAGGAGCTCTTTGCCATCAGCGTCCCAGAACTTGAGAATATTAGCATTGATTTCAATGAGGAATGAGTCTAGCTCTGTTTCATTCCACTTCTCAAATGACTGGGCCATCTCCTCATGCCCCATGCCCAGAATATCCTCCACTAAGTGGTAAGCCTCACAGATCATCTGCATGTCACCATATTCTCTCTCATTGTGCACCATCCTCATGAAGTGTCTGACCCCCTCGTCTTCCACCCAGTCACAGCAGGTTTCTCCAGTTCCTTCTTTTGCAGAGATAGCTGGGAAAATTGTCTTGATGTTGGCCAAGCCTCTTTGTTCCCGCCTGGCATGAGTGATGGGTCACAGTGAGCCCCCCTCTCACCTCCACTAACTCTGCTCCCCACAAACAACAGCCCCTTCTCCTGGAGGTCCCATGCTACTAATTGTGATAGAGGTCATGCTAAATAATGGTGGTTGCTAACAGGAATATTCTCCATAGGATAAACTTCACAGTACCACATAGACACAGACCTAAGAATTATGTAACAATACCTCAACTACTTATGATATGTGGTGACAGAGCTAACCCATTACTTGGTTAAAGCTACGTGAAAAAGCAAATCTGAATAGAAGAGAGCATAATCAATATAAGTAGTAAAACATCTGGCAGTTTTGAGGGAGCAACAACACATAGAGGCTAACAGCTCCCAGAGTGTCAAGTTGAACATCTAACAAAGCAAAGATCAGAGTTCCAGAAAGAGTGCTTCAACAACCTTTACCTCTGTCAGAAGTGATACGAGGGGACAAACATATGGGTCCTCCATGACATTGGTCCTGATACACCATGGGATTAAACCATCTCAGTAGAAATTACCTCAGGCTTTTTCTTGTCTCAGAAACCATTCAAAACTGTCAGGAGATTTTCTAAATGTATTTACATTACCTTATCTCTTCAATTTCCAATTTTGGTTGTTAATGAATATTCTCCTTTTCATACTCCAGTTAGAGTCCACATCCTGTTTTTCTTTGACATGAGACAATGAATCCTGAGCCATAACCAGATATGATTCTCTGAAGAAAACGTGTGTCCAGCATTTGAGCACCTTCCCCCATGACCAAATTTATCATGAAATCTTCTAACAGTTTATAAGACACTGCATTAATAGCAGAGGGGGAACATAAAGTACCTCTGTCTCCATGGCTACACAGGAACTGTATGGGCAGGGAATTGATGTCATAATATACTCATATTCTTCTTGGTGATGAATCCTCTGCCTGTTCCATTCAAGTTACTTAGGCTCATGAAGTAGTATTTCTCATGATGACAGACCAGACATATAATGCTCAATATGTACCTTTAAGTGTCTTATGGTCAGGTTATTAGGAACTTTCAGTTGTGATTTCTTTAAGATGTTACTGCAGTTTTAGGACACAACCTTATGCTTGAAGAGCTTGTTGCTATGGGATATTTCAGTTTCATATAGCCATGTTCCTTGGGAAGAGGCAGTGGATCTTGTGGAAAAGAAGAAGGGGAAAAGTGTACTCACTGTTCAGCTTCCTCCATCTTTTCCCAAAGACATGCAAAGACTTCTGAATATCTTTTTCTTCTGTTTGGTAATGCTCAGCAGACAATTTTTCTAACATTGCTGTTTCAATATATCTGACTTTATTTTATATAATTTCAGGTAGTAATGTTCTAATCAGTAATTTGGGGCTGAAAATTTATCATAATTGTTGTATATTTTTTGCAAATACCTTGTTCATTAACACTTGTTACTTGACATTTCCCTTTCTTTTCTGGTGGAACAATTCCCAAGAGAATATTCTCTTCAAGAGAGCAACAAAGTTCTTCATTCCATTCTTATTGATTTGCCAATTTGAAAGGACATTCTTCATTATCTTGATTAAGTTGGACTGAATTTCAAACTGTGTAATTTTTTTTTCAATTGGGGTATTTGGTACTAGCATCCACAAATGAGAGAAACCATTTCCCATTTTTGGGGGGGGCTGAGTGCTGTGTTACTTCACTTAGCACAATACCTTCTAGGTCCATCCATTTACCTGTAAATCTCATGATGCCATCATTCTTTACCTCTGCATAGAACTCGGTTGTGTACCACATTTTTGTAAGCCAATTATCCATTGAGGGGTATTTGGATTGGTTCCAGCTCTTTGCTATTGTGAAAATAACTACAATATACATGCATGTGGACATATCTTTGCAGTAGGATGAGTCTTGTGAGTATATACCAAAGAGTGGCATGGCTGGTTCAGGTGGTAGGCTCATTTTGAGTCTTTTAAGGATAGTCCACACTGCTTTCCACAGTGGTTATATGAGTTTACATTCCCACCAGTAGTGGATGAGTGTTTCCCTTTCCTCACATCCTCTCCACCATTTGGTGTCTTTTGTTTTCTTGATCTTAGCAAGTCTTATGGGAGTGAGATGATATCTTAGAGTGATCTTAATTTTCATTTCCTTAGTTATAATGTTGTTGAACACTTTTTATGATGTTTCTCAGCCATCCTTATTTCCTCATTAGTGAAGTCTCTGCTCAGCTCTGTCAGATGTATAATGTTGAAAATCTCCTCATACTCCGTGGGTTTTCTCTTCACCTCCTTGATTGCTTCTTTTGCTGTACAGTAGCTTTTGAGTTTGATGAGGTCCCTTTTGTCAACTATTGACATTATTTCCTGCTCAGCTGCTGTCTGATTTAGAAAGTCTTTTCCTACCCCTGTGTCTTGTAGGTTGTTACCAACTTTTTCTTCTATCACCTTCAGCATTTCAGGTTCCATGTTAAGATCTTTAATCCACTTGGAATTGATTTTTTACAGGGTGAGAGGTAGGGGTTTAATTTTGTTCTTCTACAAATTGTGATCCAGTTTTCCAGCACCATTTGCTGAAGATGGTATCCTTCCTCCATGGAAATTTTTGGCTCCTTTATCGAATACGAGGTGGCTGAAATTGTATGAGCTCAAGTTTGAATCTTCAACTTTCTTCCATTGGTCACTGGGTCAGTATTTGTGCCAGTACCAAGCTGTCCCTATGACTATAGTTTCAATTCTGGTAAAGCAATCTCCCTGCATTGCATTTTCACTCAGGGTTGCTTTATTTATTTGGGGTCTTTTGTTTCTCAATATGAATTTTAGGATTTTTTTCCAAGTCTGTGAAGAAACTCATTGGGATTTTGATTGTGATTGCTTTGAATCTACATATCAATTTGCATAAAATGGACATTTCTACTATATTAATTTCTCCAATCCATGAGCATCGGAGGTCTTTCCATCTTTTTATGTCATTTTCAATCTCCTTCTTCAGGTGTTTAAAATTTTTGTTGTAGAGATCTTTGATGTCTTTGGCGAGGGTGGTTCCCAGGCATTTTTTAGGCTATTGTGAGTGGGAAGGTCTTCTTATATTCTTTCTCCACTTGTTTATTGTTCATGTCAAGAAAGGCTACAGATTTTTCTAGGTTAATTTTCTATCCTGCCACATTACTGAAACAATCTTTTCTAGGATTTTTCTAGTGGAGTTTTTATGATTCGTCAGGTAAAGTATCATGACACCTGCAAAAAGGGATATTTTGACTTTCTCATTTCCAAGTACTACTCCTTTAACTTCCTTCTCTTTTCTTATTTACCTAGCAAGCATTTCAAGCACTATGTTGAAGAGTAGTGGTGATATTGGGCAGCCTTGCCTGCTTCCTACCATTAAGGGGAATGGTTCTAATTTTTCTCCATTTAGGATGATATTGGCTGTGGGTTTGTTACCTATGGCTTTGATTATATTTAGGAATGTTCCCTTCAGTCCAACTCCCTCTAGAACTTTAAGCATGAAGGGATGCTGGATCTTGTCAAAGGCTTTTTCTGCATCAATTAAGTTTATTGTGTGATTTTTTCTTTCAGTCAATTTATGTGTTTTATGGTATTTATTGATTTACATATGTTGAAACATCCGTGCATCTCTAGTATGAATCCAACTTGATCAAAATATATGATCTTTTTAATGTGGGTGCGTATGTGATTTGCAAATATTTTGATGAGAATTTTTGCATCTGTGTTAATTAATGAGATGGATCTATATATTTCTTTTTTGGTTGTGTCTATGCCTGGTTTTAGTATTAGAGTGATGCTGGCTTCATAGAAGGAGTTTGGGAAATTTCCCTCTGTTTGTATCCTTCTGAAAAGTTTGAGTAGTAGAGGTTGTAAGACCTCTTTAAATGTTTTATAGAATTCTGTTATGAAACCATCTGGGCCTGGGCATTTTTAGTTGGGGGGGTTATTTTTTATGTATTACATCTTCAATTTCCAAAAATATTATAGATCTTCTTAAACTGTCAACCTTTTCTTGGTTAAGTTTTGTTGCTTCACAGGATTTCAGATATTCACCCATTTCTCTTAGGTTTTCAACTTTAGTAAGGTATATATTTTTGAAGCCCTCTGGTATTATTGTCTGCATCTTTTCTTTATCTGTTGCGATGCTTCCCTTTTCATAATGGATATTATTGATTTGGAGTTGTTCTTCCTTTCTTTTGTTTAACTGGGCTAAATGTCTATCTTGTTTATCTTTTTGAAGAACCAGCATTTTGATACAATGATTAATTTTGTATTGTTTTCTTTGTTTCTATTTCATTGATTTCTGCTCTGGTTTTTGTTATTTCTTCCCGTCTGTTGAGTTTGGGATCCATTTGTTGTTGTCTCTCAAGTTTTTTTTTTTTTAGCTTTAGTGTTAGATCATTTATCTGACATTTATTTGTTCACCTCCTTTTTTTTCTCTTTTCGAAATGTGGGCACTTAGGGCTATAAATTTCCCTCATGGGACTGCTTTTAAAGTATTCCACAGGTGGTATCATGTTGTATTGCCTTTTTCATTTAGCTGCATGAATACTTTTATTCATTCTTTATTTCTTCACTGATCCATTCATTATTCATGATTCTGTTGTTTAGTCTCCATGTATTCTTGTAGCTACCCAGGCTAATTCTGGTATTAATATTGAGCTTTACTGCACTGGTTATTTCAATCCTTTTATATTTGTTCAGGTTTCTTTTCTGTCCCAGTATGTGATTGATTTTTGGAAAGTGTTCCGTGGGGTGCTGAGTAGAAAATTATATTCTCTGTTGTTGGCATGAAATATTTGGTAGATGTCAGTCAAGTCCATTTGTTGTATTGTATTATTCAGTTCCAATATCTGTCGGTTTAGTTTTTGTCCAGTTGATCTATCCAAGGGGCTCAGTGTTGTATTGAAGTCCCCTATTATTAGTGTGATGAGATTAATCTCTGTCTTAAGAACCTTCAGAATTGTGTTTATATAGTTCAGTGCACCTGAGTTTTTGTTCCTAAACATTTAGGATTGTGATGTCTTGCTATTTAATTGTTCCTTTGATAAGGATGCCCTCTTTGTATCTTCTGATTGACTTTATTCTGAGGTCTATTTTGTCTGATATTAGAATAGAAACTTCTGCTTGCTTCTTGGTATGATTTGCTTGGATTGATTTTTTTTTTTTCATCCTTTCACTTTGAGTTGGTGTCTATCCTTGAGGGTGAGTTGGGTTTTTTGTAGGCAGCATATAGATGGATTCTGTTTCCTAATCCATTCTCCCAGTCTATGTCTTTTGATTGGGTAGTGTCAAACCAACTCTGGACGAGGAGATATGTGCCTCCCGAGGCTAAGCTCCCTGGTGGTCAGTGACAGAGTACCTGGCCTCAGCTTCTAAGATCACGATGCATTACAAAGATGTTATGCTTCATGAGTGTTGGACTTTGTACACTGTCTTTTCACTCTCCTCCCAAGCCCAGCACAACCTCAGTCCCAGACAAGGGACAGTTAAACATGTTTAAAAATAATTCAGGCAAACAGAAGCCTCATGAACCTAAGTAAAATCATACAGAGATACAACATTTAAAGGCTCCTTTTTCCTAAAAGTCCCCACAAAGATATTGTAGACATTACACTAAGTGAGATCATAGGTTAGTTACTAATAATAAAAGTGTCTTTCCAAACTTAATAATAATAAGACTCAGGGGGCTGGAGAGATAGCCTAGAGGTTAAGAGCACCGACGCTCTTGCAGAGGACCCGGGTTCGATCCCCAGCACCCACATGGCGGCTAAGAACCGTCTGTAACTCCAATTCCAGGAGAGCTCCAGTTCCAGGGGAATCCGACACCCTCTTCTGACCTCTGCGGCATTGCACGACACGGGTGCACAGACCTGCATGCAGACAATACATTCATACACATACAAAAATAAATTTAAAAAAATTAAAAAAAATAATAAGACTCAGTCCTTTAAGCAGAAAGCTACATCTAATAAAGTTAGTAAGATAAAGTTTAGCTACAGTTATACATATTAAAGTGTAACAGAGACACATGGCGGGGATTTCTCCTTTAAGAAAAACACTGTGTAATTTATGAAGAGCTAAAAGGCCCCCCTTTTCAGGCTTGTGGCTTAAATCACAACCTGGAGATAACAACAGCCTTGAGAAAGTCCTAGCCCGAGGAAGGATGAGAAACATCAAATTGGAACTTCAAAAGAAACAAAGACTGTTAATGGCTTGTGATTCTAAGACTGCTGTTTTATTGTTTATCAAGAGAGTGTGAGCTATAAACTTTCATTTATTTATCTTGTTGGCCTTGTAAATCCAGGTGCAAAATGCTAAGGCAATAAACCCTTTGTTCCCGAGGAAATGCAAATCCCCTGCCTGTCACCTCGACCCTTCCCCCCTCCTGCCTGTTTTGCCAGCCACTTTGCCTGCCATTTTGCCTGCCTGTATAAAAACTTGACTTGATCTTAGTAAAGGTGCACTAGATCCAAAAACTCTCTCTGGTGTCACGTCCAGTTATTATTTCACCTAATCTGTGCCCTCCTGTACAGACTCTGATTTCCTACAGGTGAAAGAAATCCAACTGGGTTGGTGAAAGAAATCGACTGGGTTGGCCTGCGGCAGGTAGCTTAGACCATTGTCATTTAAGGTCATTATTGATAGATGTCTGTTGCTTCATTTCAACTTATTCTTTTTTATTTTTTTAGTTTGTCTGATTTTTTTTATTTTAATTTTATTTATTTATTTACTTATTTATTTATTCTTGTTTTGCATTGTAGGTCTAGGTTTCTGTATACACTGTCATGCTTTTATTAGACTCTCTCTTTATTTCACTGGGTTCCTTTCCTCTGTTCTTTGGATTACTTCCAGTATTTTCTGATGTGTTTTCTTTCTTTTCATTCTTTATTTGTTTATTATTTTTTAAGGTATTCACAATGTAAGAGCACAGTTGTTTTCAAATCACATTGACATTGCTCAGTTTGGCGTACAATTAGGTAATTGGTGCTAACATACACAGATGAGGGATACCATTCGTCCTTTCTTTTTCTGGGACTGTGTTACTTCATTCAGCATATCTTCTAGCTCCAGCCATTTACCTGCAAAGCTCATGATGTCATCTTCCTTTACCGCTGCATAGAACTTCATTGTGTAGATGTTCCACATTTTCTCTATCCACTCATCAGTTGAGGGGCACTTGGTTTGGTAACAGCTCCTTGCTGTTGTGAAGAGAGCTGAAAAAATCATGGCTGTGCATGTATCTCTGTGGTAAGATGAGTCTTGTGGGCACATGCCCAGGATTGGTATGGCTGGGTCAGGTGGCAAGTTCATGTGAAGTCTTCCAAGGGTTCTCTACACTGCTTTCCACAGTAGCTGTATGAGTTTACATTCCTGCCAGCAGTGGATGAGTGTTCCCGTTTCCCCACAACTTTTCCACCAATTGGTATCATTTGTTTCCTTGATCTTACCCAGTCTTATTAGAGTAAGATGATATGTTAAAGTTGTTTTGATTATTTCCATTTTTTAATTATAAGCAACAATTAACACTTCATTTTTTAAATGTTATTGCTTTTTATTTATATTTATATATTTAAATATATATATACATATATATGTATATATGGATAGATAGATAGATAGATATAGATAGATAGATAGATAGATAGATAGATAGATAGATAGATAGATAGATAGTCTTTTTGAGACAGGGTCTCCCTGTAGCCCCAGCTGTCCTGGAACTCGCTCTGTAGAGGCTGGCCTTGAACTCATAAAGATCTGCCTGCCTCTGCCTGCTGAGTGTTAGGATCAAAGGCTTGTGCTGTCTGCCTGTAGGTTTGTGCACCCATGTTGTGCAATGCCGAGAGGTCAGAAGAGGGTGTCTGATTCCCCGGAAGTGGAGATAAGACGGTTGTCAGCTGCCATGTGGGTGCTGAGGATCGAACCCAGGTCCTCTGCAAGAGCAGTCAGTGGTCTCAACCAATATACCAACTCTCCAGCCCTATTTAACGCTTCTTAAGATATTTCTCAGCCATCTCTAATTCCTCACTTGTGAATTCTCTGTTCACCTCTTTGTTCCATCTACGGAGTGGGTCATTTGTTATCTTTCTTATTTGTTTTTTGAGTAGTTTATATATTCTGGGAATCAATGCTTTGTCAGTTGCATCTGCAGTAAAGGTTTCATCCCACTCCCACTCTGTAGGTTTTCTCTTCACTTCCTTGATGTTTTGTTTTGATGTACAGAAGCTTTTGAGTTTAATGAGGTGCCATTAGTCAATAGTCGAACTTAATTCTTGTGCAGCTGCTGTCTGATTAAGGAAGTCTTTTCCTATGCCTATGTCTATTAGTCTGCTGCCAACTTTTTCTTCTATCGCCTTCAGAATTTGGGGATTAAACAACATTGGTTTAAAGGCTGATAAAAACGGTAATGCTTCTGAGTTAATTGGTGATATAAATTGCTGTTGTCCACATTAGCTTTAATTAAAAACTGTATAACAATTACTTTGGGATTGGTATAAACAAATGTTCTCTATAATTTTGCTGTCATATAGTATCACCTGGTAGCAATCTCTTTCACCTATAGGATGGTTTAATTTAAAAATGAAGTTTGTTTCCCAAGTTAATCACATACAGTAACCCAAAACAGCATGGGCGAACTTGATGAAATCTGTGCCTTGATTCCACCCTATAGGTATATATAATACAACTGCTTTTTTGAGACTCATGGGTCAAAAATAAAAACCTAAAATAAAAAAAGGGGGATATAGATAGATACGAAAACTTTTTGTCAAAAAAACTTGCAAAAAAGAAAGAATTTGGAGTTTCATGTTGAGGTTTGTAATCCATCTGGAGCTACCATTTGTACAGGGTGAGAGGTAGGGGTTTAATTTCATTCTCCTACAAATGGTGGTCCAGCTTTGCCAACACCACTTGCTGAAGATGCTGTCTTTCCTCCATCGTGTCTTCTTGGACCCCTTGCCAAATAAGAGGTCGCTGAAATTGTATGTGCTCAACTTTGGATCTTCAATTTTCTTCCATTGGTCAACACTACTGTTTTTATGCCAGTACCAAGCTGTTTTTATGACTATAGCCCTGTAGTATATTTTGAAGTCTGGTATAGAGATCGCCCCTGTGTTGCTCTTTTCACTCAGGGGTGTTTTGGCTATTCGTGGTCTTTTGTTTTACCAAACGAAATTAAAGAATTTTTTTTCCAAGCCTGTGAAGAAACTCTTGGGGATTTTAATTGGGATTGCATTAAATCTGTACAAGAGTTTGCGTAGAATGGACATTGTTACCATATTAATTTTCCCAATCCATAAGCATGGGAGGTTTTTCCATCTTCTGATGCCTTCTTCAATTTCCTTCTTCAAGGGTTTAAAATTTTTGTTGTAGAGATATTTGGTGTCTTTGGTTAGGTTTGTTCCTATGTATTTTATTGTTTTTGAGGCTATTGCGAGTGGGAAGGTCTCCTTGAATTCCTTCTTCACTAGCTTGTTGTTGGTGTAAAGAAAGGTTACTGATTTTTCTAGGTTAATTTTGTATCCTGCCACTTTACTGAAGCTCTTAATCATTTCTACGAGTTTTCTGGAGGAGTTTTAGCATCCCTTAAGTAACCAATCATACCATCAGCAAAATGGGATAGATTGACTTCCTCTTTTCCAATTAGTACTCCTTTAAGATCCTTTTCTTCCCTTATTGCCCTGGCAAGTTTTTGAAGCACTATATTGAAGAGGAGTTGTGACAAGGGGCAGCCTAGCAACACCAGCTTTCTTTTTGGTACCATTTGCTTAGAATATTTTTTCCATCCTTTCACTTTAAGGTGGTTCCTATCCTTGAATGTAAGATACATTTCTTGTAGAAAGCATATAAATGGGTTCTGTTTCATAATCCAACCTCCCAGTCTATGTATTTTGATTAGAGAGTTTAGTCCATTGATAGATAAGGTTATAAGTGATAGATTTGTGTTGTTTCCTTTCAACTTAATACCCATTTGCATTTTGGGTGTAGGTTTCTACTTCTTCAGTTATGCTTTTATTAATTTCTCTTTCTAGGAGCCTAGGGATAGTTGTTCCTGTCTTCTGTCCTTTGAATTGCTTCAAGTATTCTCTGAAGGCTTGGTTTTCCAGACATGTATTCTTTCATCTTGTTTATGTCATGGAAGATTTTTCTCTCTCGTTCAACTATAATCAATATTTTTTGCTGGGTATAGTAACCTGGGTTGGCAACTATAGTCCTTTAACACTGGGAATGTTTTGCTCCACGTTATTCTTGCTTTCGTAGTTTGCACTGAGAAGTCAGTTGTAATTCTGATAGGTTTCCCCTTATAAGTAACTTGTCGTTTTTCTCTTGTGGCTTTCAGAATTTTGTCTTTGTTTTGGGCGTCTAGCATTTTAACTATGATATGGCATGGAGAGTTTATTTTCTGATCTTGTCTGTTTGGAGTTCCATGTGCTTCTTGTATATGTATTTGTTTGTCTTTTTCTAGTTTGGGGAAATTTTGATCTATCATTCTGTAGTGGATTTGATCAATTCACTTCCCTTGGGATTCTTCTCCTTCCTCTATTCCTATGATGCAGAGGTTTGATCTTTTCATAGTGTCCCACAATTCCTGGTGGTTCCACTTTTGTGTATTTTTAAATTTTTCATAATCTTTACTTGAGGTTTTTAGTTGTTCTCTGTTATCTTCCAGGTATGATATTCTTTTTTATAATGTTTTTAATTTATTCTTTATATGTATAAATGTACCGTCTGCATGCAGGTTTGTGCACCCATGTCGTGCAATGCCTCAGAGGTCAGAAGATGGCATTGGATTCCCCTGGAACTGGAGTTAAAGATGGTTCTCAGCCGCCATGTGGATGCTGGGGATGGAACCCTTATCCTCTGCAAGAGCAGTAGGTGCTCTTAACCTCTAGGCCATCTCTCCAGTCCCCAGGTCAGATATTCTTTGTTCTGCTTCTTCCATTCTTCTTCTGAGGCTTTTTCTATTTCTTTCCTCTTGATTGGATGATAGTTTGATTTCCTTTTTCATTTTGTATTCTGATTCTTTAGTATTTCCTCTTCCTTTTGGAGCTTTTCAATCTCTTCTTGTAGCTCTTTGCTTCTTTGCTGGTTTGTTTCCTTATCTTTTTCATCACAGGATCTTTCAGTGTTTCCAGTTCCTTCTGGAGTTTGTCATTCTCTCTCTCTAGGTCTTTCTTGGATTTTTCATTCTCTTATTTTTAGTTCTCTTATTTTCTCTTTATAGTATTTTTTATTTCTTTGTGTATGTTCATAATTGTACTTCTAATATCTGTGTCCTCCAGGGAGTTCCTACTGTTGGAATCTTCCACAGGGTTCATCAAGCTTGGTGTGGAATTATCCTGCACATTTCCCATGTTGTATTTTCTTCGTGTCCCTGGCATTTTGGTTCCCCTTTGCCTGTATTCCAATGTGAATCTGAAATGCCTCTTCACTCTGTTGAAAGCTTGTTTTGCTTGCCTCCTTCAGATGACTTCCTTGATTCTTTTTGCTTGTTTGTTTGTTTGTTTGATTGATTTGATTTTCTCCTTTTCTCCTTGCTTATGGAGTGTTGACCTGTATATGTTTTAGGCTTTCTATTGGAATTCTAACTCACTCTTCCCTTTCTGTTCTGAAGGTTCTCCAAAGAATCCACTTGGACACTCCTTCTGCAATCTCAGTTGGTGGGAGGTGGGGAGGGGGATTGCTGTTTAGCCTGTGACCCAGTACCTGTGCTTCAGGTGGTCCTGGAAAATCTCCAATATCAATTCTCACACAGGCCCACCTTTTATAGCAACTAGGAGGACAACTCCACCCCTACAGCTACACAAGCCAATTGAGCCAAAGATGAGTAGATCAAACCAAACAATCTGCCTGGCTGAAACAGCCATCTCTTTCCTGTGCTTCAGGTGTTTCTGGGAAAACCCTGATCTAAACACTGTGCACTCTGGTTTATATACTCTTGACCTTTCCTAGGGACTTCACAGAGGAGGAAAAAATACATAAAGGGAAGGATTATGAATGAAGCAAGCCTGAAAACTGGAGAATTAATTCCACCCTTAAAAAACAAAGTTTTGATCATTACAGAAGACAGAAATGACCAGTGCATTCCCAGTCACATTAAGATTTATTGGAATAAGGTGCGCTTCTTCAGCCACTAGCTTACAGGCCACATTCTTCTTATTATTCTTATTGTTTTATTTTTGTATTTTTGAGACATGAGAGAGAACTAGTGATGTTTATCTCTCTGTGTCTGGGTTACCTCATTCATGATGATTGTTTCCAGTTCTATCCACTTTCAATTTCATAATTTTATTTTTCTTAGTAGCTGAATTTCATAATATATGTGTCATTTTTGTCTATTCATTGGTATATGCACATCTATGCCCTTTACACTTTCCAGATATTGTGAATAGAGCCACAGTGAATTTGGATAAGCAAGTACCTCTATAATAGCATACAGAATATTTTAACTATATGCCCAAAAATAGTTTTTCTAGACATTCTGGTGAATCTATTTCTATCTCTTTGAAGAACCTCCACACTGATGCTCATAGTGGCTTCACTAGTTTATACTCCCACCAGCAGTGAATAAGTGTTAATTTTCTCCACATCCACACCATATTTGTTTTATTTTATTTTATTTATTATTTTATTTATTATTTTTAGCCACCATATGGATCCTGGAANGAACAGTGCCACCAACTGGAGACAAAATGTCTGAATACTTAAAGCCTATGGGGGACACTCATTCAAACCAACACATTCCATTCCCTGGCCCCCATAGGATCCTGACCATATAAAATGCAAAATGCATTTAGTCCAACTTTAAAAGTCCCCATAGTCTTTACCAGTCTCAATTCTATTCAAAAGTCTATAGTCCAAAATCTCTTCTGAGACACAGGCCAATCTCTTAACATTAAACTCCTGTAAATTCAAAAAGCAAATTACATACTCCCAACATACAGTGGAACTGAATACACATTCCCATTCCAAAAGGGAAGAATAGAGGCATAGTGAGGAAATACTGGACCAAAACAAGACCGAAAACCATCAGGGCAAACACCAAGTCCAGTAGCTCCATGTGCATCTTCTGGGACTTGACTTCCAAAGGGCTTAGATGGCTCAGGTCTTCCAACTTTGTGTGCAACATTTATCTCTTCCTTAAGCTGGTACCACTCCCTGAATGCAGCTCTCCTTGGCAAATATCTCACAGGTCTGGCATCTCGAATGCCTTGGGGTCTCTGCTGCCAAATAGACTTCACATTCACAGCTTCATGCAGTGGCCTACCAGGGCCTTTTTTATGCAGGAACACCCCTGCTGCACTCTTCATGACCTTGGAAGCTCTGTGAAACCATGGAAGAAGAACTGAAGACCCCTTCCTTCTTGCAAACTTCATGCCTCTAAAGCCAGCACCACGTGAATTAAACTGCCAAGTTTGGCTGCAAGTTTGGGATGGATTCTGGCCTATTTCAACCACATTTGCAACTTTTCTCTGCCATGAAATTGTTGGAGCAGAAAACACTTTTAGTATTTTCTTTTAAAAGTTGGAGGATTAGCTGGGTGTGGTCTTGCCCTGAAGGTAGTATTTCTGTTTTTTACTTGTAAATCTCGAGGCCCCTCCTTAATCACTTTAATCTCTCTTTTTCGATTGTTTACTTGTAAATAGCTGGGCCTCTCCTTAATCACTTTAGTCTCCTTATCAAAGGGAACCTCTCCACATGTCTTGGCCCCACTTTTAATCCTTCTGGTGCAGTTTTCAGATCCAAACTGTACATTCTGCATTTCTTTCTGCCCCGTCTGCACTTCTTCACTGTAGATATTTACAGTATTCACCATTAATAGCCACGCCACCATTTCTACATTAGGCTGTCTTGAAATATCCTCTTCCAAAGAAATTATTAGTCCATTGCTTTTCAACTTAGCATCAGGCAAGCATTTGGGCTGTGGGCAAACTGCTGCCAGACTCTTTATCAAAATATCCCAGTTGCTGCCTAAGTCTTTATTTTCCTCTGAAACTACATTTTTGCAGCAATGCTTTCTTCTAGGCTTCTACTAGAATGGCATGTTAAGCTCTGCTTACAGTAGTCAATAGCTTTTGTAGCCCAAAGTTCCAAAGTCTTCCACATTTCTCCAAACATCCACATGGTCGGGTTCTTCACAGCCAACAGCCCACTCTCTGGTACCAAATATCTGTATTAGTCACTTTTCTGTTGCTGTGATAAACCACCATGAGCAAGGGAACTTATTAAAGGAAGTGTTTATTTGAGCTTACAATTGAAGGTTCCAGGGAATTAGAGTCCATTGTAGTGGGAAGCATGGTGGCCAGTGCTGGAGCAGCAAGCCGAGGGTCACATCTCACAATGAGTACAGGAAGCAGAGAGAGATACTGTAGACCACAAGGCTTGTTAAACTCACTAAGCCCAACCCCAATGATGTACTTCCTCCAGCACAGCCACACCTTCTAAGAACTCCAAGAACAGTGCCACCAACTAGATACAAAATGTCTGAATACTTAAAGCTTATGGGGGACACTCATTCAAACCACCACATTAACATACTGTACAATGTAACTTTCCTTCCACCCAAGATAGTGAATGAATGTGAATCAACATCTTTAACACATCAAAGAGCCCAAAGAGTCACTCCTTTCTCTAACAACAGTTAAAATCATCGGGAGATCTTCTTGGTATTTGCATATGAATTAATTTAGACACGATAATTGACATACAGGAGTCTCTGAAAACATGTTTTAAATGTAACTTCGACTTCACAAAATGCTGCTTGCATGATTTCTTCAAAAAACATATGCATAAAATCAAACTCAAGATCATAGTTCTGAGAGGCATCTGAAGAAACAGGATGGTCTTGGAAAATTTTGTCCATTTTGATTTAAAAATAATTTGTAAGATTCAGGCATATAATTTGTTCATGTGTGATTGTAATGTGCCTTAAGAGTACTAAAGGGAAGAAAAACTAAATGACCCAATGTATAGACCAAATTGGACTAGGCACAGAGCATGTTAGTCTAACTGTTTGTGGCATCGATGACAGAGACAGAAAATTGGATTTTCTCTAGCCTTTTGAAAGACAGTCTCTCAAAGAATCAGAAGATACCATGCAAATGTCAAAGGGAGAAAATAAAATTGGTGCTAGCCCACTTTAAAATCAATGAAACACATTATGACAAATCCAGTAAGTGATTTCTATCCATGGTATAATGACACTTTTATCTTTTGTGTAATGAATTAATGTGGACTTGGATTTACAGTTCAATGGAAGGGAATCTGTCTTAATTTTTGTCAAAATATTAAAATATATATTGTTGGAAAATACATGATTCTAAGAAGAAAAACTAACACTGTCGCTTCCTTAAATCAAAGTCATTTCTTCCTATAATCTAAATCAGTATACTATAGTTAAAGATGATTATAGCTCACAACAGTCATCCAAGACCCTTTTTTCTCATAACTGCTGGATAATATTACAGATATTTTTCACAGGGTCACATGTCAATAACATGGAGATGCCTAGCATGTAATAGTTCTTGTATAATAGAATGCACAGTCTAATTAGAGAACATGAACTTGGAGAAAATGGGAGGAATTGAAGAGAGTGGGCTGTGTCCAAAAATGCAAATATTTTGCTCAGCATGAACTTAACAACAACAACAAAAAAAAAGGTAAAATTATGTGAAGAGTACTAACAACTGACATAAATGCTATTGGGGGAAATTAATTCATTCAGGAAATGGATAAATAAAATATATTACATCTACTCAATGGAGTTCTATACAGTAGTAAAGAAAGAGGACATCATGAAATTAGCAGGTAAATGGATGGAACTAGATGCCTCTATGCTACATGAAGTAACACAGTCTCAAAAAATAAGTGAGGTATGGTGTCCTTCATTTGTGGATCCTAGCACCAAATTCTTATTTGTAAGGCAAACTAAGTAAGTTTTTCTTTTTTGTCTTAGTAAATATAACAGCTTATGCTACTACAAAATTACATTAAAATATACATCAACTTGCTATGTAATTTAGGGATGTAAAGTAATAATTCTTTTTACTTGTGTGCAACTGTACTGTCAAAAAAAGTGCATCCCTAAACATGTGTTGTATTTATCCTATAGGTTATATTCAGATGTTTAATTTGGTATATTTGTGGAGTATATACATTCATATTTGATATATGATATACAATTAAATTAAATTAAATATACAATTAAAGGGATCAACCACAACAAAGAACTGACTGAAACAGTAAATGTCTGCATCGAAAAATTAAAAAAAAATACCTAGTAAAAATGCAAGACATGTATGGCAGAATCCATGAGCTCTGGAGTGGTTCAATAAAAAAGTAAAATAAAATAAAATGAAAGTTTGAAACAAAAAAATATTGTTGGGGAAATTAATTAATTAAGGAAATTAAATTAATTAATACATTTGCAAATTACAAATCATAGCAACACTTTTTTTTAGTATGAAAGGAGTTGTTATTGGATGCTGTAAGAATGGATCCAAGGATAATTTATATGAAAATGAACATTTTCACAATGATGAATATAGTATATATCTCTTTGTTGGACAAATTTTCAAAATATCATTTGCACACATAATGAAATTACTGCAAGTCATTAGTATTGTCATTATTTAATAAGTTTACTATTCTTATTTTTTTTGCTTTTAAAATTGGTATGAAATATGATAAATTAAGCAAATGTGTGTCTTGACTAGAACAGAAAAAGAGACTGTTCTCTTGTCAGGGAAAATGTAGTGGGCCATGAAGCAAACAATGTTGAAAATCAATACCTAGATAACTTTTTTTTACCTTATATTCAATTGTTATGGTGTTTGGCAACTAATTCTTCATATGCTGTTTCCCATGGCCAGAGTGGACCTTCTAACATCAGGCAATAATTTATAAATTACCAGAGGAGACAGAAAGAACAAACATAGAGCTGATTCTGTCCAGTTGAGAATTCAGAATACGCAAGAAATAGAAACCTAACATAACACCAATTAATAGGAATCTCAGTGTTCAGGATTGAGGGAATGTTTTTGACACTAAGTTTACATGCAAATAGAACTTTTCGTATTTTGTCAAGCAGCCTGGATTTTGGAGAGACTGTTCACTGAAACAGAAGAATAAATAAAGAACAAAATATTCAGTGGCAGGAGAGATCAGTCTTTTTGTTGTTGTTGTTGTTCTTAAATTTTAATCATGAATTCATACAAAATGTTCTAGATCAATGCATTCTCCTCCTCCTCTCCCTCCTTATCTTCCTCCTCATTCTGGTTCATCTGGAAGTAACATAATTCATAGTTCTCTTTGCTGTTAGTTACTACCCAAAACCAATCACGTAGATTATTCGTCTTCAGATACTTTTTGGTGACATATTTCAGATACCTTTTGGAAAAAGTCACCTTGGAAGTAATAGTGATCTTGCTCTTGTGCCTTTCGAAGGTAACAACCCTTCCACCAAGATTCCCAGCCTTCTCATTCACTTTGATTCTTTCCTGAAGGAACTGCTCAAAAATTCACTGCATCCCTGATTCCATCTTCCACAGGGTGGGTGCAGTCAAGTTTAAACTTCAAAATCTGTTTCTTTTTGTGTCCCCCTTCACGACAAGCTTTTTCATGATGGCAGAGGGAGCAGGAAGCTCTTTCCAGGTCTCTCTAAACTGTTATTTTTTTTAGATATTGCTATTTTCAGTTATCTATTTAAGAACATATCCTTATTCTAATATCTGGCTTTACTAATCCCCCAAATGATTGAGATGATGTCATTTGTGTTATTTTTTCTGTGAGAATAAGTATGGCATAAATATTTATTGTTTGTAAATGTATTATACTTACCAGTCATCTACATCTTTCAAGCACTGTGATATAAAAGCATACAGTTAAACATTAAAATGTCAATTTAAATAATAATGGATGTTTTTCAGCTAGCCACTTTTTTTTAAAATTTTGGTATTTTTGAGACAGGGTCTTTCTTTAGTCCCAGCTGGCCTGGAGTTCTCTACGTAGAACAGGGTGGCCTTGAACTCGCAGAGATCCGCTTACCTCTGCTTCCTGAGTGCTAGGATCAAAAGTGTGTGCCACAACACATTGCCCCATCTAGCCACTCTTTAATGTTTTATGGCAGTTTGATATGATACGGTTATTTCCTGGCTATGACAATCATTGGCTAAATATTCATTCAGGTTATATGAATTAGCATGGAAATTTGTCTCTTGCTTTGTGTCCTGTGGTTTCTTCTCCATCTAAATTTTCTATGTTACCTTTTTTTAACATTTTTATTGATGATTTGTGCATTTCATACATCATTTTCCAATTCATTTCAGGCATATTTCCCTTTCCCTTCCCCCCCACCTCCACCCCATCCCATCCCAGATCATGCATTCTGCCATAACTGTCTTGCATCTTTCTCCCAGTTTTTTTTTCCATTATTTAGCTATAAGTGATAATCCATGAGTACAAGCATCCTTCATGTAAAACCAATTTGCAGGCTGTTGTGCCCAAACCTCCACAGCCCCACCATCCAGCAGGGGGTGAGGGGTTGTATGTTCAATCAAGTTGATCAAATGAGTGTCCAGACTACATTGCTGTAATTTCACCATTCACCCCAATCGCAGCCCTTACATTCTAACATGCCCCCTCTTCTGCAGATTATTCCCTAGGCTTAGAAAAGGGGCACAGGTGGATGAGAAGCAAAATAGTCCACTCTCTCTGGAGCTGTTGTCTTGGACTCTTTTGAATTCTAGCTGCTTGATTTCGTGGGCTGACAGTTTGTCCAGGAATAACCTTTCGACCCTACTAATGAAGCACAAGCAATTAGATATATAGGTATTTCAACAGCACTAATAGTTATGGTAGGTTACTTTGGTATAGACACATAAGATTGGATGATATGTTAATCCATGAATTACATTTTTCCTGTTAAATATGACAGGGTCTTACTGTAGCTTATAACATCTCCTAACCTGTAGGGGATGTAAGCTTGTGGCATCAGCCATGGATTATTCCTCCAAGGAGAGAGCCAATAGCCAATTACATTTGGGATATAGAGGCATATGGCTGCCTCTGCTGCACAGTATTTCCAGGCAGGTGAGGTGAATCTGGTGCTGAAAGTGGAGTCTTGCTTGACTCAAGGTGACCCGTATTTGCTTTATTGGTTTAGTGGCTTTTGGTAACACTCTCTGGTATTCCAGAGGCCATCTGTACACTTGCATGTGTGGTCTCAATACATCTTTCCCATGGTAACGTCAGGTCTTCGGCAGCAGGGCCTTATTGCCTCTCTTCTTGCAGGTATCCCAGTTTAGAGGCAAAGAGCCTTTACATTTTTGGGGGGCTTGGATCCCCTGGCCAACATCTCCCTGGTAGAATAATCCATTGCTGATGTCAGAGCTATTGTATTAATATATTTTGCTTAAGTGCATAGCTTATGAAGACTTTAGTATTTTATTTAGTTCTGAAGAGAGAATAATCCTTTTCACAGTTCTTATGTCTATTAGTCAATGAAAGAAGGCAGTTTTACCGGTTTTATAAGAGATTACCTCTATAAGAGTTGTCTCCAATTGACAGTTGGAGAGCGACCTCATCATCATCATATTTCTCCTTGTTCTATGGGGGGGAGGCAAGAAAGTCCCTCATATCAAAACCTTTGTGGCACCTAGAAGGTAAGTTTCATTAGGACTCATTATAAATAG
>VZQC01000224.1:0-29405 GCA_009823505.1 Rhizomys pruinosus | reverse complement strand
CCGCTTTCTTTTTGGTACCATTTGCTTGGAATACTTTCTTCCATCCCTTCACCTTAAGTTGGTGCCTATCCTTGAAATTGAGATGGGTTTCTTGTAGACAGCATATAGATGGGTTTTGTTTCCTAATCCATTCTCCCAGTCTATGCCTTTTGATTGGGGAGTTTAGCCCATTAATATGTAAGGTTATAATTGAAAGATGGATGTTGCTTCCTTTCACTTTATTATCTATTTGGACTTCTAGCCTCTGATTTCGCTCCTATGGTTATGTTTTTATTAGTTTCTTTTCCTAGGTGTTTGAGGATTGTTGCTCCTCTCTTCTGCCCTTTGAATTGCTTCAAGTATTTTACGAAGAGTTGGTTTTCCAGACATGTATTCCATCATCTTGTTTATGTCATGGAAGATTTTTCTCTCTCCTTCAACTACAGTCAATATTTTTGCTGGGTAAAATAATCTGGGTTGGCATCCATAGTCCCTTAACACTGGGAATGCTTTGCTCCATGTTCTTCTTGCTTTCATGGTTTGAGGCGAGAAGTTAGTTCTCTGAATTCCACTTTATGCTCTTTAATTTTTCTGCATAGGTCTGCAATTATTCCTCTAAGATCTGTTCCTTGGGTCTCCTCCAAGTGTTTTCCATTGTAGCTATCTCCTAACAGGTTTGGTAGAGCTTGGTACAGGATTATCCTGTGCCTTTCCCATGTTGTCCCTTCATCATGTCCCTGGCATGTGGCCTTCCATTTTGTGGTTCAGATCACAAATAGCAGATGGTTTTGCTTTCCTCCTTCAGATGCTTTTTTTTCCTTTCCTCCTCTTTGTTTATGGAGTATTGACTTGTCTACTTTTCAATTTTGTTTATATATTGGATTTTGGAAGCCAAGCACTCTTCTCTTCTTGTTCTGAAGGTTCTCCAAAAAAAAAAGTCCACTTGGATTCTCACTGATCTGGGGTGGGGGGGGGTTATATGCCTGATCTAGCCAGCGCCCCGGCAGTCCACACAAATGTGCAGAGCCACTAGCCCTGGCCCAAATCTGCTGACCCTCTGGTTTGGCGCCTGGGTCCTGCTCAAAAGGCCTCAGAGACACGACCCCCTAGCTGCAGCCCCGGAAAGAGCCCACCTCCAAAGGTACTTGCCCAAGTGACTTCTGGGCAGCCCGCACAAAGGGGCAGAGCCACTGGCCTTGGCCCAAATCTGCCGACACTCTGGCCCAGTGCCTGGGTCCCACCCACAAGGCCTCAGAGACACCACCCCCTAGTTGCAGCCCCGGAAAGAGCCCACCTCCAAAGGTACTTGCCCAAGTGACTTCCGGGCAGCCTGCACAAAGTTGCAGAGCCACTGGCGCTGGCCCAAATCTGCTGACCCTCTGGCTTGGTGCCTGGGTCCTGCTTAAAAGGCCTCAGAGACACGACCCCCTAGCTGCAGCCCCGGAAAAAGCCCACCTCCAAAGGTACTTGCCCAAGTGACTTCTGGGCAGCCTGCACAAAGGGGCAGAGCCACTGGCCTTGGCCCAAATCTGCCAACACTCTGGCCCGGCACCCGGGTCCCACCCACAAGGCCTCAGAGACACCACCCCCTAGTTGTAGCTCCGGAAAGTGCCCACCTCCAAAGGTACTTGCCCAAGTGACTTCCGGGCAGCCTGCACAAAGGTGCAGAGCCACTAGAGTTCAGTCTTTTCTAACAAGAACATGTTTCTCTTACAGAGAACCTTTCTTCAGTTTCCAGCAATGTGTACTAACTGTCAGTATTTAAAGTTAAATGTTACTTTAGATCCTTGTGGTAAATGTATTATATAGAAGATGACAGTCACATTTACATTGTACATCAGGTCATGGAAGCTACATTATCATTGTCTAAGGGTAGAAAATGATTATACATGATTTTGGTGAACAAGTTTATGTGTACTCCATAAAGCTAAACAAAATAGAATAGAGTAAGTTTGAACATATTGCACTTCTCGCTTCATTTCATAAATCTGACAAATGTGAAAACAAACACATCTGTATTTGAAGTTCTGAATTGTCATTTTCCTTCTTCCTTTAAGAGACTGATCAAGTTTCCATCTCATTGCATCATTTCTGAGATCTACTCTCATGAAAAGATTAACTCATGGGAGTGAGTTATTATTAACTCTGGTGAGGAATGTTCTCTCTTATCCAGCTCATTCTTGGGATTTTAATATGAATGCAGGTTGGATTTTATCAAAATACTTTACTTGGTCCATTGAAATAATCATGTAATTATTATATTTTAGTAAACTCATATAGTTTATAAAGTTTACTGACCCATGCACATCGCCCAAACCTGTAACTCTCCAATAAGATTATGTTAGGTCGTTTTTTCGAGTTGTGTGTATTTGCAATTCATGAGAATACTTAGAATTTTTACCCTTATGTTCATTAGGGATGGTTTTGTTGCTGTTGTTACATATGTTCTTTCTTTTGATATAAGAGTAATGCATATGTAATAGAAGGATTTTAAGTTTTCTTTCTGTTTTTTAAATAATTTCAGAATTATTACTTTTAGACAGTCTTTGAATTTGTGCTAAAATTCAGCTGTGAAGCCTTTTAGCCTGAGAATTTTATTTGAAATAAATGTAATATAATATACTTCATCTGTCCTTATTTACTACATATTTGTTTACACTCATGATCTCTTCTTGGTTTAAATTTTGTGGTTTCCATAGATTTAGGGATTGTCTAATTCTATAAGATTTTCAAAGTTGATAGAGTATAATTTTTAAAGTACTCTATTTTTATTTTATTTCTAGATTTAAGATGGAATAACATAAACAAAACACCTGATTGGCATTTAGATTTATTTGGTGTCACAATTCCATGTTATAGTTCATCATAAGAGAAGTCGGGGCTTCATATTCTTCAAACAGCTTTGAAGAGATTCAAAATAAGGAGCAGAAAGAAATAAAAATATGTATGTTTACTATGTCCAGATCCTCTCTGAACTGTACAGTGCTTGAATTTGGGAGCAGAATTTTCTTCTGTTTTGTATTTTTGTTGGTTTGGTGGACATGGGTTCTTCAGACTGTTGATCATGGAACATTTTACTTTCTTCTCCATCTAATGAATATCTTTTCTGGATTAATTGATCTCAGTTGGCTATCATGGCCCCTTAGAACTCACATTAATATTATCTAGAATTTTTCTGGATTTTTTAAAATATGATTTTAAATTGATTAAAAAAATACATGTTCTTTGATTACTTGGATGAATTCCTGTATATTATCTTAACTTCCCATCATTTGTCTTCTACTAGAACCAATCTGTGCAAAATTTCCTAATCTAGTTCCTATGTTTTTTCAATTCATTCTCCATTACAAATTGAATTATTTTACTATTTCTATCACTTACTTAAGTTTCCAGTCCTAATTTATTTTTATTATTCCAATCCCACATATATTTGTGTTTTATTGTCTCTGGAGTGATTCAAGGCTATTTGTTGTGGATGCCATTGCCTCATCAAGCTTCTTTTAGAAATCCAATTCCATGCTGTAAACCTTGACTAGGGTTGCAGTTCCCATGGCTACTGTAGAAAAAATGATGCTTAGGCTGACCAGTAACGGGATGATTATTTCTCTCTTTTGATGGTCTGGGTCTGGTCGCAGCATCCAAGCAACTTCCTCCTTCTCATAAAGGAAGAGCTGAGGAGTGATGATTATGGGCAAACAAATTCCAGAACCAGTAGCATTTGCACAGAAGGACGTGGTGTCATCACACCAGATAAAGAATGGTGATTTGACACAGCAGGTTCTCTCAAGAGGGACACTTCAGAGGCACCTGGGGTCTGGGGCTGCTGCTGCTCTCACTAAGCAAATAGGAAGTGTAGTGAGTCAGTCAAAGAGAGAAATGCTGTGAAACATTGGCTCTGTCTCCATGGGGCAGATTCCTGTAAGGAGGCATTAGAAGGAAAGGCAGTGAAAAGAGGGTGTGTAATGGATGCACAGAAAAATCATTGGGAGACATTAGGATGGATGGTGTAATTGAGATCTATGGAGTAGTCAATGTACTGAGGCCATGTTCCAGTGGACTGCAGATTTCCTTCCATTTTGGATTCCTGTAACAGAATGTGGGATTGAGTGAGGATGGGTTGAGGAGATAGAACAAGCTGGCGAGAGATACGGATATCTGCTGCAGGGTACCAGGAATTGCTGTAAGGGTAGGGTTTTCCCTGTACTCCAGCTCTCCAGTACTCACTCCAGGGGTCCTGTATATTAATTTTAAACTGGTTATTTTGGATTTGGAACAGGCTTCTTCGGCTGCTAACACTCTCCACCCTCCAAGACCGGAATCAGCAACCGCCATAAGTATCAGCTTCCTGCAAACACTGTCCTTTGTTAAGATGGGGGAAACAGAAAAATGGTGCCTGAGAGGTAGTGGTGGATTTGGGAAACACAGTGATTGTGATTGCCTTGTTGCAGCCTTGCAAAAGACAGTCGCTGGTTCCAATTACCTGATTTCTTCCTTCCCAAGTTTCTTTGACAAAGAACCAATGAATCTGACATTTCTGGCCAGAATCCAAATGGGTCTGGGACAATCCTGTGAGAAGATGCAAGCAAAGCTCCTCTCCGTTGTTAACAGTATA
The DNA here is from genome assembly GCA_009823505.1 of Rhizomys pruinosus. Classification (NCBI taxonomy): domain Eukaryota; kingdom Metazoa; phylum Chordata; class Mammalia; order Rodentia; family Spalacidae; genus Rhizomys; species Rhizomys pruinosus. The sequence continues at coordinate 24,814 of VZQC01000224.1, read as the reverse complement.
TCAGGTCCTTTCCACTGATTGTTTAGGTGGTCTTTCTATATGACAAGTATTTGAGGAACAGTGTTTTGTGACTGCCAATGTTTGACTATGGCTGGACATTTTAAATCTCCTTAAATGTTAAAGAGGTTTAGAGTTGCCAATTCCATGGCCAGCTGGATGTTAGGAGGGTATCTTCCAGCCTTTTGTTTAAATAATGATTTTTTTAGGACCTGATGGGTCCGTTCTATGATGCCTTTTCCCTGTAAGTTATGAGGGATACCTGTATGATGTGCAATATTTCATAATTGATAAAATGATTTAAACCGAGAGCTAGCAAATGCTGGCCCATTGTCAGTTTTGATCTGTTTGGGGATGCCCATGGTAGCAAAGTTATAAAGTAGGTGGGCAGTGAGGTCCTTGGCTTTCTCTCCTGTATGTGTAATGTCAGTTTGCCAGAGTGCATTGGCTTTCAATCCCCTGGGGTTAATTCCCAAAACCTGAAGCACATGTGTTTTAACTGGAGCAGAACAGGAGGAACAATTTACTGAGAGAGCGAACTGCTTGCAATCCTCAGCATGGAGGGGAATTGAAAAGAAAACAAATCTTTGATATCTAAGGCTAGCAGAGGGATGTTAGCTGGGATAGCAAAGGCAAGGGGGGACACCCATCTGTGGCGACCCCCATATATGCATAGTTCTGTTAATGACTCGCAGGTCTTGTAAGAGACAGCAACCTCCTGTTGCCTTTTTTATGACAAACACAGGGGTGTTCCAGGTACTGTGAGGTGGACGGATGTGTCCCAATGAAAATTGGTCCTTGACTAAGTCTTAGAGAGCTTGTAATTTCTCCCCTGGTAAGGTCCACTGCTCAATCCAGACTGGATGATCTGACTTCCAGTCCAGACGAGGGGGACCATATTCTGTAGTGATTCTCAGAATTGGGGGTGCTTCTTGCTGAGATGATGGAGGTGTTTTTTCCCCAGTTAAATGGTCTGTTTTGGCATTGTTGTTCTCATTTGGAGTGCCAATAACTACATCCAAAGCCTCTAAAATATCTCTCCCTAGCAGATTGATATTAGTGGGTGCTATTAATGGGTGAATCTGACCAGTGTTTTCATCAGGGTCTACCCATGTGTAAATATTTTTTGTTATGTAAGAGTGTGAGGGCCCCTCTATTCCTAGAAGTTTAGGTACAGGTAGCAAAGGCAAGTCAGGGGGTATTTCTTATTGTTTTATAATGGTTCTATCTGCTCCTGTATCTATCAAACACTTAAAAGACCTCCCCACAATTTTAATCATCAGTGCAGGATGTGAGCCTTCAGAGGGCGTGCACTGACATTTTTTTTTTCCTTTTTTTCCCGCTGGGCTGCCTGCCTAGGAGTTTAAAGGTGGCATTTCCCCCCCCATCTTTATCATAGTTTAAGTGACAATCTTTCCTCCAATGATATCCTTTTTACACCACGGGCAGAGAACGTGTGGGGTGCGTTCAGAAGTCCCTCTGGGAGAGACTGGTGCTTTTGGGCACTGTCTTTTCCAATGACCTCTGTCTCCACAGTTAAAACATTTGTCATTTGTAGTGACAGCAGCCGCAAAGGCTTGAGCTAGGTAATTAGCTTTGTGGGAGGCTGTGTCCACGTCCTGAGTTGCAACTATCCATCTGTCATAATGGTCATCTTTTAAGCCCTGGCACACTTGCTTGCATTCTGAATTCATTCCCTCCCAAACAATATTTATAAGGAGTATCTCTCTGGCTGCAAAGTTGGGGATCTTCCTCTCTAGGCTGCTTTTAGTTCTTAAGATAAAGTCAGACAGGGGTTCTTCAGGTTTTTGCCTAGGAAATAATAAGGAGGAACTGGCCTGAGATTCATTGGGTGGTGTAATTTGATCCCAGGCCTGTAGGGTGCAAAGTCTGACCTGGTCAAAGTACCCTGGGGCCAGTCCATCCTGCTGCATCCCTGTGCTAAAATCTCCTTCTCCAAAAAGCTGTTCATAACCCCAGTTTATATTAGGTTGCCCTTGATTTCTCCCAACCTGTTGAAGACATTCGTCTCTGTACAGTGATTCCCATTGTAAAAATAGCGGACCTGGAAGTGAAGATCTACAGATATCTCTCTGGTCCTGCAGAGTGTTAAGAGAAGCACAAAAGCACTGGAGAATGGACTTTGTCCATGGTGCCTGGACACCACCCTCTCTGACTGCTTGTCTGAGTTCTTTCAATGCACTTGCCTGGTATGGGTATTAGTTTAGAGGGTGACCCCAAGTCGGAGCTAAATTAACAGGGAACACCTGTAATTGGACATTTGGGTTATTCCGAATCTGGCACAGTTTTTCCGTAGCGGAGAGGGAAGTAGTTGAAGGCTAAGTTGTTTCTGGCCCCTTGAGAGGGAGTGGCTGATGAATATGGGAAAGATTATGGCTAGCCGCTTGGACGTTTTGATTAACCTGTTCTTTTTTAATTGCATCTGAAGCTTGGGGGCTTTCAGAGGGTATTTGACTGGGTTCTCAAGGGGAATTTTAGCATGTCTTTTCACTTTGTTGGAGGTAGAAGGCTTGTTTTCTTTGGCTTGCCTCCTTCTGATGTTTTTTACCCCTCCTTGTTTATGGAGTGTTGACTTGTCTAGATATCAGACTTTAACTTTTGTTTATATATTGGATATTGGCAGTCTAAGTCACTCGTCCTTTCCTGTTTTGAGGGTTCCCCAAAAAATCCACTTGGATACTCTCCTCTCAATTCCAGTTTGCAGGGGGGGGTGATATGCCTGACTTAGCCCGTGCCCCAGTACCTAACTGGAGTAGTGCCAGGCTCCTATCTGCGTTCCAGGTCGTCCTAGCAAGCAAGGTCAGAAACTGAGCGCCCCCCCACGGCCTCACTATGACACTAGAGCCAGACCCAGACCTAGAGTGGCTTCCTGCTGCAAGGTGGAAGGGTGACCTGACCCAAACAGCCACAATAGTGAAGAGCTGGAACCAACACAAATGTTCACCAACACATGTGGATGACAAAAATGTAGTATATCTACAGAGTGGAGTAATGTTCAGCAATAAAGAAAAATGGCCTCATGACCTTTGCAGGTAAATGGATGGAACTCGAAGCCATTATGCTAAGTGAAGTAACACAGTCCCAGAAAAACAAATGACAAATGGTTTCCGTCATTTGTGGATCCTAACACCAAAGCTCCAATTGAAAGGAAAGCTGAACAACATAATTATATTTATTTTTATCTGAAAGCAACTATGCATTTTATAATGTAAAATGTAAATCTCTTAATGGGCTCTAGTATTGACCCACCACTTACTTTCAGACTGTGTAATTACTGTATATGGGTAGAAGGTATGTATTAATATTTTAGAGTAATATAAAGTTAAAGGAGGAAAATGTGAATGTGAATACCTCTCTCTTTCTCTCTCTCTCTCTCTCTCTCTCTCTCTCTCTCTATATATATATATATGTTANTATATATATATATCACATTTCTCAGCAAAACAATTTCAAGCCAAATTCAAGAACACACTAGAAATAACATTTTCTTAAGAGTTCTCCACATTGCTTTCCATAGGGGTTGGAAGAGTTTGCATTCTCACCAGTAGTTGATGAGTGTTCCCTTTCCCACAACCCCTCCAGCATTTGGTATCCTTTGTATTCTGGATCATAGCTAAGCTTACCAGAGTAAGATGAAATCTTAAGGTAGGTTTAGTTTGGATTTTCATAATTATTATTGTTGTTGAACACTTTTTAAGATGTTTCCCAGCCATCTTCACTTCTTCATTTGTGAAGTCTCTGTTCAGCTCTTTACTCCATCTTTTGAGTATGTCATTTATTTTCTTCCTCCTTTGTTTTTTGAGCAGTTTATACACTCTGGATGTTAATGCTCTAACATATGTATCACTGGTAATGTTTTCCTCCCACTCCGTGGGCTTTCTCTGCCCTTATTTGATTGCTTCGTTTGTTGATCAGAAGCTTTTGAAATTAATAAGGTCCCATTTGTCAATTTTTGACCTTATTGTTTGTGCAGCTGCTGTCTGATTTACAAAGACTTTTCCTATGCCTTTGTCTTGTAGGTTACTACCAAAGTTTTCCTTGATCATTTTCAGAATTTCATGTTTGAAGTCTTTAATCCATTTGGAGTTGATTTTTGTACAGGTGAGAGGTAGTGGTTTAGTTTTATTCCTCTACAAGTGGTGATCCAGTTATGGCAAAACTATTTGCTGAAGATGCTCTCTATCCTCCATTGAGCATTCTTGGCCCCTTTGTCAAATATGAGATGCCTAAAATTGGGTGTACTCAGGTTTGGATCCTCAATTTTGTTCCATTGATCTATGGGCCTGTTTTTTCTGCCAATATCAGGCTGTTTCTATGATTATAGCCCTGTAATATGGTTTGAAGTCTGGCATGACAATCCCCCCCACCCCATTTTGCACTATTTTCTAAGGTTTGCTTTGGCTATCCAGGGTCTTTTGTTTCTCCACATGAAGTTTAGGATATATTTTTTCTAGGCCTCTAAGATGTTCCTGGGGATTCTAATTAAGGTTGCATTGAATCTGTATATTACTTTGGTCAGGATGGTCATTTTTAATATATTGATTCTTTTAATCCATGAGCATGGGAGGGTTTACCATCTTCTAGTATCTTCCTCAATCTCCTTCTTGAGGAATTTAGAATTTTCTTTGTAGAGAATTTTAGTGTGTTTGGTCTGGTTTTTTCCTAGGTAATTTATTTTATTTTTTTGGAGCCTACTGTGAATGGGAAAGTCTCCTTATATTCCTTCTCCTATTGTTTGCTATTGGCATAAAGAAAGGCTACTGAATTTTCTAAGTTAGTTTTGTCTCACACCAATTTACTGAACCAGTTGATGTTTTCTAGGAGTTTTCTGGTCGAGCTTTTGGCATCCCATAGTTAAACTATCATGTCATCTGCCTAAACAGATAATTTGAATTCCTCTTTTTCAATGAGTACTCCTCTAATTTCCTTTCATTTTCTTATTGCTCTCACAAGAATTTCAAGCACTCTATTGAAAAGGAGTAGCCAGGCATGGTGGCACAGGCCTTTAATCTTAGCACTTGGAAGGCAGAGGCAGGCGGTTCTCTGTGAGTTCAAGGCCAACCTGTTCTACAGAGTGAGTTCCAGGACAGCTGGAGCTAGCGGGAGACTCTGTCTCAAAAAGACCAATAAAAAGAAAAAAAGGAGTTTGGATAGGAGACAGCCTTGCCGGGTTCCTGACTTTAAGGGGAACATTCTAGTTTTTCCCCTTTTAGTATAATGCTGGCTGTGGGTTTGTTGAATATATATTTAATTTTGTTGAATAATGTTCCCTGCAGTCCATTTACCTCTGAGACTTATAACATGAAGGGATGCTGAATTTTGTTGAAGGCTTTTTCTGCATCAATTGAGATGTCCATGTGTTTTTTGTCTTTAAGTATGTGTCTTTTGTCTTTAAGTCTTTTTATGTGCTAATGACGTTTATTGATTTATGTATGTTGAAACATCCCTGTGCCTCTGGTAAGAATGCAACTTCTACTTAAATAATTCAAGAGGATACATACAGAAGGAAACCTCCCAAATTCCTCCTATGAAGCCAACGTCATTTTAATAGCAAAACCAGGCAAAGATACAACCAGAAAATAAAACTATAGACTCATTTCATTAATGAACATAGATGCAAAAATTCTCAACAAAATACTTGCAAACCACATACAAGCACATATAAAAAGATAATCCAACATGACAAAACTGCATTCTTACCAGAGGCACAGGGATGGGTCTATAATTCTCCTTTTTACTTGTATCTTTGCCTAGTTTTGGTAATAGAGCGATGCTATATTCATAGAAGGAATTTGGGAGAATCCCCTCTGATTGTATCCTTCTAAACAGTTTCAGTACTAATGGTTGTAGGTCTTTTTGAAATGTTTTATAGAATTCTGCCTTGAAACTGTTTGGGCCTGGACTTTTTTTAGTTGGGTCTGTTTAAGCTGTTGATCTCTTCTTGTTTGAGCTTTGGTGATTCCCAGGATTTCAGATATTCATCCATTTCTTCTAGGTTTTCAAACTTTGTAGAGTATAGGTTTTTGAAGTATTACCGTATGATTTTCTGGATCTTTTCCTTGTCTGTTGTGATAGTTCCCTTTTCATCACAGATTGTATTGATTTGGAGTTGTTCCTTCTTTCTTTTGGTTAACTGGGATCGAGGTCTGTCTATCTTGATTATTCATTCAATGAACCAATTTTTGGATTAATTGATTTTTTGTATTGATTTCTTTGTTTCCATTTCATTGATTTCTTCTCTGATTTTTGTTATTTCTCCCCGACTGTTGCGTTTAGGGATCATCTGTTGTTGCCTCTCCAGTGCTTTTAGCTGTAGTGTTAGATCATTCCCTTGTGCTCTTTCTAATTTAAGAAGACATAAGAATCATAAGTTATATTATTATGTATGACATATGTACATATGTATTATATACAATATCTATTCTTGAGAAAATGCACTACAGTGCCTTAGCTAAATGAAATTCTTGTTTTGTGAATACTGTGAAGTTAAGCAGATAAATAAGGTAACCTGAATGGCAACCTGCTTCATTTTGTGCACAAGAAGAATGGTCTACCAATTTCTGATTCTCTAAAGTAACTCACTTTAACCTCCAGCATCTTTGTATCAGCCTGAGCATAGTTTCCTTCCTAAGGAAACATTGGCAACTTAAATCTGCAGATATGAAGAGAGATATTGCCCATGTCAATCTGATATTATAAAGATTTTATTGTTCCATGTTGTAAAAATAGAGATATTCCTTAAATGTATCTTGATTTCAGATTTTTTCCCCAACAATTTAACTGCTCTGATATTGTGGAAAGAGCAGGACAGGTTGACAATTCTTCTGATGGCTGTTCTAACGAGTGTGGTTTTTGTTGCATCCAAACCATTCAAGGTAACATGTGTAGGCTAACCTGTGATTTTGGAGTTTAAGTTAGATTGGTATTCATGGATCTAGGACTCTGTTACTTGTCAACAATTCAGATTCTCTGAGCACCACTGATAAATGCAATCATTCTTTTTCATACGGCTTTGTCTTTGAGTCCCATATGTTATCTAAATTTCATTTTCCCAGGTTAAAATGTGTTGAAAACTACAGTTTTTGTTAGTACATATTAAAATTTTCTCAATCTCCTTCTTAATTATATGTATTTTTTTTCAATTTAACGTAAGTAATTGTTGATAGAAAGTATTTCATGGTAACATGTGAAAATTTTAATAAGTCAGATGGAAATATTATATCAAACAAAAATTTTAATCACTAAATCATATATTTATTTAAATAAATATATTTTCTATAGCAGATTCAGAACTGATGCCTTCACAGTGAAGAATGTGTTTGAATATATGTGTGTGTAGTTGGGTTTTTTTTTTTTTTTGATGTTCTATCATGAAAAATACTTAGGATATTATTAATATAAATTTATTCAATAAGATGACTCATGACATCCTGTTTGACTTCTTTTATGTATCTCTGTATTGAGTAGGAAATTTGTTTATAACTGGAGCATTCTTGTATCACAACATGCACAGGGTAGTCAGAGGAAAATCTCCACAGTTCACTTCTAACCTGCATCTAAACTGACAAAGGTTTGCATCCTAATATTTAGACCAGGATAGCAGAGGGATTTCATTGTATTGCTTACCTTGTTTAAACGTTCCATATAACTTTGCGCTCTGGGGTATGACACTCATATTGCTCTAAGCATTTGTGGCTTAGAATGAATATTATCAAGATGCATGGCTAATACTTTATCATTTATCACTGCAATCTGACAGTGTGATTTTTAACTATTTCTTCCTCCAGGACTGCTAGGTAATTATCAGCAAAAGATGGTCGGTAGTGATTTCCTGACATACAGAAAATCTCTTCTTGAAATGTAATTTCTTTCAGGATATGATCTAGTTTACAATCATTTCCTTATTGATTTTATAAATGTGTGTTTTTCTTTATTTATTATTGTTGATCTTTATCTATGAACAGGAGATGAGAGCAAATTCAAGTTTCTTTTCTATATTAGTTAAGATTTCATTATGCTTTTTAAAAATTTTATTTATTTATTTTTATGTGTATGAATGTACTCTCTGCATGTAGGTTTGTGCACCCGTGTTGTGCAATGCCGCAGAGGTCAGAAGAAGGCGTCAGATTCCCCTGGAACTGGAGTTAAAGATGGTTGACAGCTGCCATGTGGTTGCTGGGGATGGAACCCGGGTCCTCTGCAAGAGAAGTCAGTGCTCTTAACCTCTAGGCCATCTCTCCAGCCCCCTTCCTTATATTGTTAAACATGGCATTATTCCATTAACAGGTTTAACATAATTTATACATATTTTACTTGAAAATATCACAACAATAACGTAAGTCCACAAATAAGTGATATTGATCAGTCTACTTTTCTTTCTGACCAAAATTTTTTTTTAAATTAATTTTTATTGATGCTTTGTGCATTTCATACATTTTTTCCAATTCAGTTCAGGCTTATTTCCCTTTCCCTCCCCCCCACCCCCACCCCATCCCAGATCATGCATTCTGCCATAACTGTCCTGCATCTTTCTCTCAGTTTTTTTTTTCATTTTTAGCTATAAGTGATAATCCATGAGTACAAGCATCCTTCATGCAAAACCTATCTGCAGGCTGTTGTGCCCAAACACCTACAGCCCCACCATCCAGTGGGGGGTGACAGGTTGTTTGTTCAATCAAGTTGATCAAATGAGTGTCCAGACTACATTGCTGTAGTTTCACCATTCACCCCAATCGCAGCCCTTACATTCTACCACGCCCCCTCTTCCGCAGGTTGTTCCCTAGGCTTAGAAAAGGGGCACAGGTGGATGAGAGGTAAAACAGTCCACTCTCTCTGGAGCTGTTGACTTGGACTCTGGTCAATTCTGGCTGTTTCCTTTCATGGGCTGACAGTTTGTCCAGGAATAACCTTTCGATCCTACTAATGAAGAACAAGCAATTAGATATATAGGTATTTAAGCAGCACTAATAGTTATGGTAGGTTACTTTAGCATAGACACATGTTTGGATATGTTAATCCATGAATTACAATTTTCCCCCCTGTTAAATATGACAGGGTCTTACTGTGGCTTATAACATCTNCCTGAGCTAGCCAAACACCCAGGAAGGATGAAAAACTCTTAATTCGACACTTCAAAAGAGACAAAGACTTTTATGGTTTGTGAGTTCAGGGCTGCTGTTTTATTGACACAGTGTAAGCTGTAAACCCTCTTTCACTTATCTTGTTGGCCTTGTAAATCCTTTTGTTCCCGAGGAATGCAAATCTCCTTCCTGTCAGCTCGACCCTTCCCCCCTCACCCGCCTGCGTTCCCTGTGTTACTTGCCTGTTATAAAAACTTAACTTGATTTCAGTAAAGACGCACTAGATCCAAACACTCTCTCTGGTGTCAAGTCCAGTTATTTCTCTTGCCTGAATCTGTGCCCTCCTGTACAGAACTTGATTCCCTCAGGTTAAAGATTATTCCAGCTGGGAGAACGAAATTCCGCCTGGGTTGGCTTGCAGGCAGCTGGCGCTTTGAACCAGGACTCTAGTACAGGTAAAACTCTTCATATTCTCTCTTCCTGGGCAACGGATAAGGCCCTCGCCAGAGTGCCACAGACTCACCGGTAAAGAGTGACCAGTTACGTGCGAGGAGGCAAATTATGAGGCATAACGAATCAAAGCAAGAGCGAATGTTTCTTTCTGTATTCAAGCATATGAAGGCAGGCAGAGGCTTACAGGTTTCTGAAAAGGTACTGAAAGATTTTCTTGACTTTGTTAAAAAAGTCAGTCCTTGGTTCCCGGAGGAAGGCACGCTTGATTTATCTGATTGGAAACAAGTTGGTAAAGACGAGAAAGCATGTGCAGGAGCATGGTGAAGGGGAACTCCCCAAACATGCTTATCCCTTGTGGCTGCAGATGAGAGGGATATTGGCAAATGATTCAGATTTTGAAAGTCTCATACATGAATCTTTATCTGTAGAAGGTGATCAGGGAGCCAAACCTCTAAACAGCCCAATTCAGCCCACATTGGACTGATGACAAGAAGCCTCCATTTGAGACTTTAGAAACAAATTTTAAATCAGATGATGATGAGGATTCTAATGACTCTGATTTTGAAGAGGCCTCTGAACGTGGCCCTTCAAGAGATCGAGATCTTCTCTGCTGGGGGCTCCAACACACCCTCCCCGCTAAATGTACAGAAAAAAATATAGGAAAAGGAAGCCTTTAGCTCCATCAGGCTTTCAAGCATCTATGGAGGAGGCAAGAAGGACTGGAGACGTCACTTTCTCCTTTCCTGTATTAGAAGGAATGCATAGTGAAAAACCTATATGGGAGCTTCTGTCTTTAAAAACTCTTAAAGAATTACAATTGGCTGTTAAAACTTCAGGACCCTCAGCTCCTTATACTATACATGTATTGGATGTGGTTGCAAGTCATTGGTTTACGCCTTTTACAATTGGCATCAAACGCAAAAGCAACCCTGAGCCCAGGGGATTATATCCTCTGGAGAACAGAATATGAGGATAGGTCAAAGCAAACAGTGACACAATTTCTTAAACATAGAGGACAAAAACCAGACATGGATATGCTCCTTGGGACTGGAAAGTATACAACCCCCCAGTCACAGGCTACCATCCCTAAGGAAATATTGGAATCAATAACAGACAATGCCGTACAGGCTTGGAAGAAGCTGCCACCTCCTGGTACCAAGGTAACTACTCTGTCAGGAATTAAACAAGGTGATGAGGAAGCTTATCAGGAATTTGTTTCAAGGCTAGAGGAGGCTATTCATAGAATGTTACCACCCTTCGGAAGGAAAACAGAAATATTTATCTACAACAAATGGCATGGGAAAAATTCCAATATGCTCTGTCAGGATCTCATAAGACCTATTAGGAAAACAGGATCAATACAGGACTTTATAAAGGCCTGTGTAGATGCCTCTCCAGCTGTAATCCAAGGGATGGCTTATGCTACAGCGATGAGGGGGGAGACTTATAGCGCCTATGGAGAAGACTTACAGAGGAAGAAGGACCCTCAACCCACTGTCCAAATGTTGGAAGATAGGAAACATGCAGAGAGAGTGCCAGAATGGGAAAAAAGAGGATGTACCCGAAAAGGGGACACCCCCTGCACTTTGCCCTAGATGTGAAAAAGGGAGACATTGGAAAAAAGATTGTATGCAACGTTCCATAGAGATGGGCACTCTTTGTTAGATGCAAAAGTAAGAACGACCGGAAAACAACACCAAACAAAACAAAAAAACTAGATTTGGGGCAAACTCTCAGCCCCCAAAAAGAAAGAGAGGATGCTAAGAAATCCACATCAAGGGGCACTCTCAATCCAGAAGCCCCTGAATTTACCATACATGAATTACCTAGGGCCACTCCCAGTACTGCGGGTTTGGATTTCTCAGTATGCAAAGATGTGATCTTGTCCTCAGAGGATGGGGTATCACTAGTACCCACTTTAATTCTGGGGACTCTGCTCCAAGGAACTGTAGGCTTAATAATTGGACGCAGCTCAAATTATAAAAGAAATTTTGAAGTCCTGCCAGGTGTAGTTGATTCAGATTTCAGGGGAGAAATAAAAATAATGGTTAGACCTCTAAAAGAGTCTATTCAATTACATAAAGGACAAAGAATAGCTCAATTATCATTATTTTCCCTATCTTAATTTACCCATCCAATTTTAAAAAAGGAAAGAGGGCAGGATCAATTTGGCTCATCGGATGTTTTAGCCTGGATTCAAGATCTTGGAATGGATAGACCTTTTAAAACAATAAAAAATAATGGAAATTCTAAGGGTCTTCTAAAATATTGGGGTGCAAAACTTGTTTGAGGAAAGCTGGCCCTCATCATGGCCATGTAAGAAACTTCCTCATCCCTTTGGAACTAGGAATGGCCTCAAACGTGGCACAAAGCTCTCAGTTTTTAAAATGGGAAGTGGATGAAAAGACAGGCTTGATACAACCTTATGTGATACCTTCCCTTCCCCTTATCCCTATGGGGAAGAGATATCATGAGTGAGATGGATGTTAAACTAATCACATCAGACAATTTGAATTAACAGTATTTTTCACAGGGGCCACTGTTAGCTCGTTACATGCAGATAAAATAAATTGGAAATCAGACGAGCCTGTATGGCTTAATCAGTGGCCCCTTACCCAAGAAAAAATACAGGCTATAGAACAACTTGTACAGGAACAGTTACAGAAAGGACACATTGAGGAAAGTAATAGCCCTTGGAATACCCCTATTTTTGTAGTTAAGAAAAAATCAGGAAAATGGAGATTACTACAGGATCTTAGAGCAGTAAATTCCACCATGGTAAACATGGGAGTGCTTCAACTAGGATTGGCATCGCCTGTGGGTGTCCCTAAAGGATGGGATGTCACAGTGATTGATTTACAAGACTGTTTCTTTACGATTCAATTGCACCCAGAAGATTGTTACAGATTTTCCTTTAGTATCCCTCTGTTAATTTTAAGACCTTATAGAAGATATTCAGTGGAAGTCTTACCTCAGGTATGAAAAATAGCTCAAACTTATACAAAAATTTTAGATCATGCATTACAAACAATACAAGATGCAGTTTCCCTGCTGCCATATCTACTCCATTATATGGATGATATATTGCTTGCCAATCCCTCAGGATCTGTTAATCAGCAAATTTTAGCGCACACTTTGGAGCAACTTACACTGTTGGGATTAGTTGTAGCTCCGGATAAAGTTCAAAGAAATAAGCCTCTTAAGTATTTGGGACAATCTATACATAATGATTATATTTGTACTCAAAAAAATGTCTATTCGTTTAGACATTAAAGATAGATATGTACCTTAAGTGATTTTCAAAAATTGTTGGGAAATATTAATTGGATTAGACCTTATTTAAAAATCACCACAGAACAATTAAGTCCTCTGTTCCAAATATTAAAAGGGGACACAAACCCTAGATCAAAAATAAACATGACTCCAGAGGCAACAAAAGCTTTAGCTCTAGTAGAAACTCAATTGAATATGGCAAAAGTAAAACAAATATCATATAACGATGAATGGGATTTAATTATCTTTAAAACGCCATATACTCCTACATGATGTTTGTGGCAATCAGGAATTCTAGAGTGGATTCATTTACCTCATGTACAATCAAAGATGTTGGCATCTTATCCGTATATGTGTTCATTGATTATTATTAAGGGAAGAACAAGGTGAAAGAGCTATGTGGAAGGAGAATGCCTATGTTTAATTATACCGTATAATAAAGAACAAAATTACATTGCTTATAGGAAAATGAAGATTGGGGTATAGCTTTACAAGCCTTTACAAGACAAATTAAGTATCATTATCCAAAACATCCCATTATTGAATTTTATAAAGAGACAGAAATAATTTTCCCTTCCAAATGTTCTCAACAAACTTTAGACGCCGCCCTCTGTATATTCACCGATGGGTCATCTAATGGGAAATTTGCAGTTTATGCCCCGGGTAAAGAACCTCTAGTAAAAAAAGAGGAAAAGACCTCTGTGCAGCAAGCAGAGATAAAGGCTGTAATTTTGGCCTTTCAAAACTCTACAGCAAAATTTAACTTTCTCCAGACTCTAAATATGTAGTGATTTTGTTCCCTGCAATAGAAACTGCTTTGCTTTCAGGGCACTCAATGATATTAAGTTCATTACAACAGCTGCAACAACTAATTAATGACAAGACATAAAAATTTTACATTGGACATATACGGGGACACTCTAATCTGCCTGGGCCCCTGAGCAAAGGGAACTTTATGGCTGATGCTTTAACAAGAGAAATGGCCATGAATGTAATGTAAGCAAAAAACAGTCATCATTTACATCATCAAAATGCGTTCGCCCCAAAAAGAATGTTTAATATAACCAGAAAACAAGCCAGACAAATTGTAAAAAATTGTGGTACTTGTCCTCCAGTTTATCACCCAACAAAAATGGGTGTAAATCCTCAAGGAATCAAGGCTTTAGCCTTGTGGCAAGTGGATGTAACACATGTCCCAGAATTTGGAAAACTGGCTTTTGTACATGTTACAGTGGACACGTACTCACATATGATATATGCTTCAGCCAGGACAGGAGAAGCGGTAAGATATGTAATTCAACATCTCCTTCAAAGATTTATGACTCTGGGAACTCTTTAATAATAAAGACAGATAATGCTCTGGCTTATACGTCAAAAGCTTTGGCTACTTTCTTACAATGGAAAATTAGCCATGTAACAGGAATTCCTTACAATCCCCAAGGACAAGCTATAATTGAATGGTCTCATCAAGTTTTTAAAAAACCAAATTATGCGTCTAAAAAAGGTTAATTCATATTTCTCTCCACATCATCTTTTAAGCCATGCACTCTTTGTTATAAATCATTTAAATACAGATAGCGAGGGAAACTCCCCTGCTATGAAACACTGGGGAGGCTTAAAAAGGGAACAGCTCCCTCTGGTCTATTGGAGAGATCTCCTCACTGGTACCTGGAAGGGGCCGGATACTCTAATTTCCCCTGGAAGGGGATATGCACGTGTGTTCCCACAGGATGGCAGCTGTCCCATCTGGATCCCAAACAGACTTGTCCAGCCGGCGCCTTGCACCTAGACATCAGAAAAAGCGAAGGCTCGAGAGAAGGAGACTGGAGGCCTCGCTGCAAAAACTCTCCTTGACCCAGAAGCCGAGACCAATGCCAACTTGGACTCAGCTCCGTCATCTCATCAACGGAGCTAAAGACCTGGTGACTTCACAGCAGAAGCCTATGACACCTGAATTCATATTTCTTGCTATTCTTTCTCTCCTTGCAGCTTAGTCCACCGTAACATAAGGGGAAAGCTATTGGGCGTACATGCCAAAACCCCCTCTCAAACATCCGGTGGGCTAGATGGATCCTGATTACATTAATGTGTTAACTAATGACACGGATTTACTAGGTGGCTTTCAGGACTTGATAAGAGGCCCAATAGTTCAAGCCGTTTTATCTTTGTGGGCAGATCAGATTCCCTTCATATTTGTCTTGCACTCAAAGGAGCAGTGCCACTTGGGTGTTTCCCTGTAAATTATAGAACGTTTCTTACTGATGCTCCTGATCCGTCCTCCAAAGAAAAAAGATTGATATGGCAATTACAATGCTTATGATCTCCTTATACAATGCAACTTTTCAAAATGCTCCTTTTATGCCTTTGCTGGTTTGCATTCAGCGCTATAGAGAAATGGATCAATTTTGGGAAAGTAGTGTCACAAAAAAAAACCCATTGGCTTACATGCGGATTTCCACACTCAGCGATTTTAAATATTTACTAAAGGTTTCTCTCTGTGAGATTGGATTTTCTTCGGAAGTTATGATTATACCCCCTATTTTAACAATACTGCACAAAACTTAACAATTATGTTGCCCCAGGAATGGGACAAAAGTTACAAAGATGGTTTTTTCCTGGATATGTTGAGCCTGTTTCGGTAGCTAAAGATCCTCTAAAGAACTCTACCGTGGCTCATTATGATATTTTAAGATTGTCTGCTACTACAAATATAATTTTACAAAAAAACCCAGGGGAAAAGAAATCTACACCTTTTGCAACCATTGTTGTGTATGTTATCCAATTGGCTATATTATTAGGCCGTTATCCTGAAGGGTCAACATCACTCACTCTGTTCATTTATCCTTAATTGCACTGCCTGTAAACTGACTAATTGCATAAATTCAGGCATGTATAAAACTACTGCTGTTATGATCTTGGTTAAAAGACCTCCTTATGTAATGCCACCGGTAGACTTACAACAAGATGCTTGGTATGATAACACTGTTCTACACGCCTTGGAGAAATTAAATGCCCTTATTAGGCCTAGGAGATTTATAGCAGGAATTATACTTGGTATCTCAGCTCTTATTGCTATATTAACTACTTTTGCTCTCTCAGCCACGGACTTAGTAAAACAAATACACACAGCTCATTTTGTTTACAGAATGAATAAAAAAAAATTTCTAGTCTGCCTATCAGAACAATCCATTATGATAAAAAAATTGGAGTCAAAAATAAATGCCTTAATTGAAGGTGTCCTACTGCCTTGCGACAGACAAGCTAATATTCTTCCAATAGGATGGAGACCAGATGGACATAGGCGCCTTTCAATTAATAATCTGTGTTGATCATCCCAGTCCTTACAATTGCCTGCATAGGAACAATGGAATAAGGTAAAAAATCATTTACAAGGGGCATGGAAGGACACTGACATTACTCACAATTTAGACGATCTTCAAAATGATATTGCTGCTTTAAGCAGGGCACATCTAGATGATGATAAGTTACACTCTCTAGCCAGTGAACTACAATTCCTGGGGCCATTAAGCTTTACATCCTCTCAGACTGGACCCAATATTTCATTCTTTAGGGATCGATTTTCCTTATTGTGATGGTTTTGTGCCCTCCATTCCTTCTCTCCTCATGACTTGTGCTTAGTTTCCATTCACTCAGTGTCAGCGTGGATGACGTTATGAAATGCGTCTTAAAAACCAAAAACGGGGGAATGGCACATCTACAATGGCGTGTCGTCTGTGTAACAACGGATGAGGAGATAAAAACCTATCGAGGTAAGCTCCCTGTGTGTCCAGTGACCGAGTACCCAATCTCAGCTTTAAGACTCACGATGCCTTACCAAAGATTGTTATCTTTTCATGAGTGTTCGGACTTTGACATTTGTCTTTTGACGCTCCCCTAAGTGCCGACAACCTCATTCCTAGACAAGGGACAGTTAAACATCTTTAAAAACAATTCAGGCAAACAGAAGCCTCATGAACCCCTTAGTAAAAGCACTACAGAGACCAACATTCTAAAAGCTCCTTTGTCCTAAAAGTCCCCACAAAGATATTGTAGACATAACACTAAGTGAGATCATAGGATAGTTACTAATAATAAAAGTATCCTTCCAAACTTAATAAAAAAAGACTCAGTCCTTTAAGCAAAAAACTACATCTAATAAAGTTAGAAAGATAAAGTTTAGCTACAGATATACATGTTAAAGTGTAACACTTAGTTAAAGGCACATAGCGGAGATTTCTCCTTTAAGAAAAACTCTGTGTAATTTGTAAAAGGCTTCTTTTCCGGGCTTGTGGTTAAAACACAACCTGGATATAGCAAACAACCTGAAGATAGCAAACAACCTGGAGATAGCAAACAACCCCAGGAAGGATGAAAAACTTCTAATTGAAACTTCAAAAGAAAAACTTTTTATGCGTTTGTGAGTTTTTTTAGACTCGTTTATTTTTTTATTAATTTTATTTATTTCCTGTTGAATGTGAATGTACTGTCTGCAATGCAAGTCTGTGTCACCCGTGTCTGTGCAATGTCCGGAGGTCAGAAGAGAGGCTCGGATTTCCCTTGGAACTGGAGTTCTTGGCCTAGTGGTTAAGAGCGCGACCGCTCTTACAGGGACCGGGTTCGATCCCCAGCCACCACACTTATGCGGCGAGACACTGTTATGAGCTCATTCTAAGACTGCTGTTTTATTGACACAGTGTAAGCTGTAAACCCTCTTTCACTTATCTTGCTGGCCTTGTAAATCCCTTTGTTCCAGAGGAATGCAAATCCCCTGCCTGCCACCTCCACCCTTCCCCTCTCCTGCCTGTTTCGCCAGATGCTTTTGCTTGTCGTTTTGCCTGCCTATAAAAACTTAACTAGATTTCAGTAAATGTGCACTAGATCCAAAAACTCTTTCTGGTGTCAAGTCCAGTTATTTTTCTTGCCTGAATCTGTGCCCTCCTGTACAAAACTTGATTTCCTGCAGGTGAAAAATATTCCAGCTGGGAGGAAAGAACATTCCGCTGGGTTGACTTGTGGCATTGATGCAGTCACGCTTCTGTTGTTTGTTAGTTGTTAGTTGTGTTGTTGTTGTTGCTTGTTTTTTTTTTTTTTTTTTTTTTTTTTGTTTTTTTAATATGCTTCCCTCTCCACTAGAAATATTAACAACTGGGTAATTGGCACTAGCATCCACAGATGAGGGATACATCCATTTATTGTTCATTTCTCTGGGACTGTGTTACTTCAATCAGCATGATGTCCTCTAGCTTCCCGCCATTTTCCTGCAAAAAGCTCATGATGTCCTCTTTCTTTACTGCTGCATAGCACCCATCTGCTGCAGATGCTAACAACATTTTCTCCATCACTCATCAGTTGACGGGAATTTGGGTTGGTTCCAGCTGTTTGCTATTGTGAAGAGAGCTGAAATAAACATGGCCGTGTATGTATCTCTGCAGTGGGTGAGTCATGGGGGTACATGCCTAGGAGTGGTATGGCTGGGTCAAGTGGCAAGTTCATTCCAAGTCTTCCAAGGGTTCTGCACACTGCTTTCCATAGTGGCTGTATGAGTTTACATTCCCACCAGCAGTGGATGAGTGATCCCCTTTCCCCACAACCTCTCCAGCACTTGGTATCATTTGTTTTCTTGATCCTAGCCAGTCTTATTGGAGTAAGATGACATCTTAAAGTGGTTTGATTTGCATTTCCTTAATGATTAGTGATGTTTAACACTTCCTAAGGTGTTTCTTAGCCATTACTACCCCCTCATTTGTGAAGTCTCTGTTCAGCTCTTTGCTTCGTCTATTGAGTGGGTCATTTGTTTTCTTTCTTCTTTGTTGTTTGAGTAGTTTATATATTCTGGAAATCAATTCTTTGTCAGATGTTTCTGTGGTGAAGGTTTCCTCCCACTCTGTGGGATTTTTCTTCACTTCCTTGAATTTTTTCTTTTGATGTGCAGAAGCTTTTGAGTTTAATGAGGTCCCATTTGTCAATTGATGACCTTAATTCTTGTGCAGCTGCTGTCTGATTTAGGAAGTCCTTTCCTACGCCTATGTCTTGTAGTCTGCTGCCAACTTTTTCTTCTATCACCTTCAGAGTTTGGGGTTTCATGTTGAGGTCTTTGATCCATCTGGAGTTGACTTTTGTACTGGGTGAGAGGAAGGGGTTTAATTTCATTCTTCTACAATTGGTGATCCAGTTTTGCCAACACCACTTGCTGAAGATGCAGTCTTTTCTCCATTGTGTCTTCTTGGCCCCCTTGTCAAATATGAGATGGCTGAAATTGCATATGCTCAGGTTTGGATCTTCAGTTTTGTTCCATTGGTCAACAGGTCTCTTTTTGTGCCAGTACCGGGCTGTTTTTATGACTATAGCCCTGTAGTATTGTTTGAAGTCTGGTATAGTGATCCCTCCTGTGTAGCTCTTTTCAGTCAGGGTTGTTTTGGCTATTCGGGGTCTTTTATTTTTCCAAATGAATTTAAGGACTTTTTATTCCATACCTGTGAAGAAACTCTTGGGGATGTTGATTTGCATTGCATTAAATCCATACAAGAGTTTCAGTAGAATCGACATTTCTACAATGTTAATTTTCCCAATCCGTGAGCATGGGAGATTTTTCCATCTTCTGATGTCTTCTTCAATTTCTTTTTTTAAAGGTTTAAAATTTTGTTGTAGAGATCGTTGGTGTCTTTGGTTAGGTTTGTTCCTAGGTATTTTATTGTTTTTGAGGCTATTGTTAGTGGGACGTTCTCTTTGAATTCTTTCTACAGTTACTTGCTCTTGGTGTAAAGATAGGCCATTGATTTTTTTAGGTTAATTTTGTATTCTTCTACTTTGCCAAAGCTGTTAATCATTTCTAGGAGTTTTCAGGTGGAGTTTTTTAGTATCCCTTAAGTAAACAATCATATCTTCAGCAAATAGTGATAGCTTGACTTCCACTTCCTCTTTTCCAATTAGTACTCATTTAATTTCATTTTCCTGTCTTATTGCTCTAGCAATTGTTTCAAGCACTATATTGAAGTGGAGTGGTGACAGGTTGCAGCCTTGTTGAGTTCCTACCTTTAAAGGGAATGTTTCTGTTGTTTCCCCATTTAGGATGATATTGGCTGTGGGTTTCCTGTATGTGGCTTTGATTACTTTGAGGAAAGATCCCTCTAATCCAATTCCTTCTAGAACTTTAAACATGAAGGCATGCTGGATTTTGTCAAAAGCTTTTTCAGCATCAATTGAGATGATGTTTTTTTTCTTTTATTCCATTTATGTGTTTGATGATGTTTATTGGTTTTCATATGTTGAACCATCCCTGAATCTCTGGTATGAATCCAACTTGGTCATGATGACTTCTTGATGTGGGTCTGTATGAGATTTTCCAGTATCCTGTTTAGAATTTTGGCATCTGTGTTAATTAGGGAGTTGTTTCTATACTTCTCCTTTTTTAGTTGAATCTTTGCCTGGTTTTGGTAATAGAGTAATGCTGTCTTCATAGAAGGAATTTGGGAGAATTCCCTCTGATTGTATCCTTCTAAATAATTTCAGTAATAATGGTTGTATTTCTTTTTGAAATGTTTTATAGAATTCTGCCATGAAACCATCAGGGCCTGGGCTTTTTTTTAGTTGGGAGGTTTCTCATGATATCTTCCATTTCTTCATGTGTTATGGGTCTGTTTAAGCTGTGGATCTTTTCTTTGTTTAGCTTTAGTGATTCCCAGGATTTCAGATATTCATCCATTTCTTCTAGGTTTTCAAACTTGGTAGAGTATAGGTTCTTAAAGTATTCCCATATGATTTTCTGGATCTTTTCCTTGACTGTTGTGATATTTCCCTTTTCATCATGAATTGTATTGATTCGGAGTTGTTCATTCTTTCTTTTGGTTAACTGAGCTAGAGGAATGTCTATCTTGTTTATTCTTTCAAAGAACCAAATTTTGGATTCACTGATTTTTTTGTTTTCTTTTCTTTGTTTCTATTTCATTGGTTTCTGCTCTGATTTTGTTATTTCTTCCTGTCTGTTGCGTTTAGGGTTCATCTGTTTTTGCCTCTCAAGTGTTTTTAGCTGTAGTGTTAGATCATTTAGTTGTGCTCCTTCTGTTTTTCTAATGTAGGCACCCAGGGCTATAAACTTCCCTCTTAGGACTGCTTTTAAGGTATCCCATAGGTTTTGTTGTATTGTATTGTCTATGTCATTCAGTTCCAGGAATGCTTTTATGTCTTTCTTGATCTCTTCCTTGACCCATTCATTATTCAAGAGTGTGTTGTTTAGTCTCCATGTGCTCTTGTAGGCAGTAGGGCTTATCCTGGTGTTACTGTTGAGCTTTATTGCACTGTGGTCTGATAGAATGCATGAAATTATTTGAATCTATTTGTATTTGTGGAGGTTTCTTCTGTGTCCCAGTATGTGGTCGATTTTGGAGAATGTTCTGTGGGGTGCTGAGTAGAAAGTATATTTTCGGGTATTAGGGTGGAATATTCAGTAGAGGTCTATGAGGTCCATTTGTTATATCATATTGTTCAGTTCAGATGTCTGTCTCCTGTTTATTCTTTTTCCTGTGTCGACCTAGTCCAAAGGAATCAGTAGGGTATTGAAACTCCTACTATGAGTATACTGGGGTCCGTCTGTGGGACTTTGTGGTCCGGAGACTTGTCTTTATAAAGTTTGGTGCAGTCATGCATAACTTGTGAGAACTTATGATTCATATATTGTGAAAAATCTCTTGGTTAATTGTTCCTTTTGATAAAAAATGTCAATGGCCTTCTTTGTCTCTTCTGATTTTCTTTTTACTTTGAAGCTCTTTTGTCTGATATTAAATAGCAACACTGCTTTCTTTTTGGCACCCCATTTGCTTGGAATATTTTTTTCCATCCTTTCACTTTAAGGTGGTGCCTGTCCTTGAAGGTAAGATGTGTTTCTGGTAAACAGTATATCAATGGATTCTGTTTCCTAATACAGTCTGCCAGTCTATGTCTTTTGATTGGGGAATTTAGTCCATTAATATTTACGGTTATGACTGATAGGTTTGTGTTGCTTCCTTTTGCCTTATTATCCTTTTGTGGTTTTGGTTTCAGTTTCTACTTCTGCAGTTATGCTTATATTGATTTCTCTTTCTAGGTGCCTAGGTTTTAAGACATGTATTCTTTCAAATTGTTTATGTCATGGAAGTTTTTTCTCTCTCCTACAAATATAATTGACATTTTTGCTGGGTATGGTAACCTGGGTTGGCATCTGTTGTCCCTTAACACTGGGAATGCTTTGCCCAATGTTCTTCTTGCTTTCATAGTTTGCATTTAGAAATCAGTTGTAATTCTGATAGGTTTCCCCTTATAGGTCGCTTGTTGTTTTTCTCTTGTGGCATTAAGTATTTTGTCTTTGTTTTGGGTGTGTAGCATTTTAACTATGATGTGGCGTGGAGAATTTCTTTTCTGATCTTGTCTGTTTGGAGTTCTATGTGCTTCTTGTATTTGTATTGGTTTGTCATTTTGTAGTTTGGGGAAGTTTTCATCTATTATTCTGTTGAAGATGTGATCAATGCCATTCTCTTGGGATTCTTCTCCTTCCTCTATTCCTATGACATGGAGGTTTGATCTTTTCACAGTGTCCCACAGTTCCTGGTAGTTCCACTCTTGTGTATTTTTAAATTTTTCATAATCTTTCCTTGAAGTTTTTAGTTGTTCTGTGTTATCTTCCAGGTCTGATATTCTTTGTTCTGCTTCCTCCATTCTAATTCTGAGGCTTTTTCCATTCATTTCCTCTTGATTGGATGAGTATTTGATTTCCTTTTTCATTTCCTCTTCTGATTTCTTTAGTATTTCTACTTCTTTTTGGAGCTTCTCAGTCTCTTCTGTAGCTCTTTGCTTCGCTGGTTGGTTTCCTTATCTTTTTGAGCATGGGATCTTTTCAGTGTTTCTCCTTCCTTCCAGAGTTTGTCATTCTCTCTCTAGGGTCTTCTTGAGTTCTTCATTCTCTTTTCTTAGTTCTTTGATTTGTTCTTTATAATCGTGTGGTTATTTAAATATGTTCCCAATTGTGTTTCTGATATCTGTGTCCTGGGGCATCCCCAGAGGGATCCCACTGTAGGAGTCTTCCATAAATTTGGTAGAGCTTGGTGCGGGATTATCCTGCCCATTCCAGTGTTGTCTCTTCTTCGTGTTCCTGGCATATGAGCTTCTCCTTGCCTGTATTCCAGTGTGGGTCCTAAATGCCTCTTCACTGTGCCCCCACAGCCACAAAAGCCAATTAAGCCAAAGACAGCTGGATTAACGGATCAGCAATCAGCCTGGCTGAGGCACCCAGTTCCTACCTGCCTTCCTGCTCTTCCTTCCACTTGCCTCAGGAGATCTCAGATCTCAAGAGTCACACAACCCTACCTTTAATACCAGCTGGGAGGATAACTCTGCCCCCACAGCCACAAAAGCCAATTAAGCCAAAGACAGCTGGATTAACGGATCAATAATCAGCCTTGCTGAGGTACCCAGTTCCTGCCTTCCTGCTCTTCTTTCCGCTGGCCTAAGGAGATCTCAACATGGAAATTTCTACGAGGACTTGCAGTTGTGATACAAAGATCAGTTTATTGACAAGAATCAGAGGATAGTGAATCAAGTTTTCACTTTAACCCTTAAATCCATGTTCAATTCCCATAAGATCACCAATTCCATCTTGGACATTTACATATTTAACTGCAGTTAAAACACACGTTGTGCAAACTCTTTACATTCTGTTTCATGTAAGAGATGCCTTCACCTCCTATTCCTTCCAGAAGCAACTCCAAAATGCAGTGATTATACATTTGTGAATTGGCATGTTTATATTTGCTGATACACAGTATGCTTTAAAATATTTTGGGGAGGCTGGAGAGATGGCCTAGTGGTTAAGAGCTCCGACCGCTCTTGCAGAGGACCCGGGTTCGATCCCCAGCACCCTCATGGTGGCAGAGAACCGTCTGAAACTCCAATTCCAGGAGAACTCCAGTTCCAGGGGAATCCGACACCCTCTTCTGACCTCCGCGGCATTGCCCGACACGGGTGGACACACTTGCATGCAGACAGTACATTCATACACATACAGAAATAAATAATAAAAAATAATTAAAAATATTTTTGGGCATTTGTACAACAGTTGTTAGGAAAATTTCGACCACCTCTTCAACTCAGATCCTGCCTAAAACCCCACCAGTTCTCATTTGTTCCACTGAACATATTATGTCCTATCCAATCAAGCAAATATAACTTTACCAAGGTGTCCTCAGTACAAGTTCATCCACCTCGTCTAATGTGTTTATCTAGAGGTCATAAGCAAGGCATACTATCCTTCACCCAGGTGTATTTCACATCTACTGAAAGCAGTCTTTATACATTGAATTAAAATTAGGTACATTACCACATATTTTTATCATAGGGAATTAGGCAACCATGTTGAAAGATATCACTATCTTTGAGGATAGATATGATTATGTCCTGAGTTTTCAGGCACCCAGTGAGAAAATTTGACATCATGGGGGAATCAAAATATGGTTCAGAATGTAAATATGTTGCCTCCAATTTCAGAGTCTCCTAGTTGATTTCCCAGCAATAGAGTCATTTGTGTCAAGGCTAGATGTATCTCAAGCCCCAGTAGATCTGAGGACTATGGCCCTGAGGGCATCACCATTGATATACATATACATCTCCACTTTTTAAAAAATTTTATTTATTTTTTATTTGTATGAACGTACTGTCTGCATGTAGGTCTGTGCACCCGTGTCGTGCAATGCTGGGGAGGTCAGAAGAGGGTGTCAGATTCCCCTGGAACTGGAGTTAAAGACAGTTCTCAGCCACCGTGTGGGTACTGGTGATCCAACCCGGGTCCTCTGCAAGAGCAGTTGATGCTCTTAACCGCTAAGCCATCTCTCCAGCCCTACACCTCCACTTTTATACAGATGTTCATAATTAAAGATAAAATAAGAGATACCACAGAGATACATGCACAGCCATGTTTATTGCAGCTCTGTTCACAATAGCAAAAAGCTGGAAGCAATCCAAGTGTC
>VZQC01000221.1:597284-639454 GCA_009823505.1 Rhizomys pruinosus | reverse complement strand
AAAAAAAAGAAGAGTTACATGTCTCTAACCATTGAGAAAGTTATTTTCAAGTTGACTGAAACATGAAAACCTATATGAGTCAAAGTGTACAGGATCCCACCTTTCAGACATTTGGACAGAGGCCCCTAAATTCTGTGTGAAGGAATCAATCTCAGGAAGGAATCAATCTCAAAAAGTCATTCAGTTCATTAAAGTATGTGTATACCACCAGTTCCCTTATAGCTTGATCATATTACCAAGAGTGTTAAGTTCCACTTAATTGAAATAAACTAGATCTGAAGGTCACAGGATATATGGGAATAATATCATAGTAATGAAATAACCTTGCAAAAACTGAAAAAATATCTGAAGTGATTTCTGTGCTTATGAAAGTTGGACAAACTTTTGACACAAGGGTGGCATCTTAAGAATGGATAGCATATGTTTTTGTTTTTTTTTATTGTAGGCAGGTAATGGGGACAGTTATGTGGACAAAAGAGTTAAGTGTGAATTTCAGCTCACCAGAGTGTAGAGCTAGCAACTAAAGAATACGAGAGGGCATTAACATTTCACCAAGGGAGCAGGGGCAAAGAAGAGATGGCAAGAAAGCCAAGCACTGGAGGAAAAAGTGAGTGGTGGGGTCAAAGAAAGGAACTGAGACGCTTCTAATGGAGGTGTCAACATGACTCTAAGCCACAAACTTTGTGATTTTCACTAAGTAGTTTTAATGGCAGGACAATATCTCTCATGCAACTTTGCAGGGGTGCCCTAGAATAAAGAAGTTATAGAAGAATTGCATTTCAGAGATGTAAATTGCAGGTAAAGTTACAGTAGGGGTAAATTTTAGCTTGTCAGAGTGGCAGTTTATATTGCTTCTTGGCATGGCTCCTTAGATGGTCATGCATAATGAAGTCAATAATTAGAGTAAATTAATAATTTTCATTATTCACAGAACACATGAATCTTTCAAAAAGGAGAAGTATCCTAAACCGTTTTGAGTAAAAGCTGGTGACTATACTGATAAAAACATCTTTTATCAACTAACAAAGTCAAGAGAATGGTATTTTCCATATTTATTTTGATAAATAATCTAAAACAATGACTAAGTACTTAATTATCAGTGAAAAGAACTTTTGCTTCAGTGTAACCTTTTCAACAAGACAGAGGAAATTCAAGGTTTTGCAAAGGCAGATAAGAGAAATTGTTAAAGTTTGAACCATGAAAACACAGTGAGTTACTTTTCTATAAACCATGAAGCTGCTCAGTTAATTTTAAATTCACAGTAAGATGTAAACTAAGGTATATTCACATTTAATATGGATTTTCAACAAAGTAAATGTTCACCACTGAATCAGGATTCTGCTTCATTTTAGAAATGACATTGAAGAAAGGAAAGAGAGAGAAAATTGTCTGTAAATGAGCCTGTTTTTGACAGGATTCTAATGAAAGGATGAAAGGTACAACTCTCTACCTGAGCTGAATATAGCATATGACTATCCAGACAATTATTGGTGCTGAAAAAAATTGTCAACAAAATAGCTGAGCAGAAGCACTGTGACAATTTCTCAGGTAAGCTTGGGGGAAATGATGAGTAATTTAAGGCAGAAAATTATTTTGGCTGAGGAGCTCCATGACTTTGCAATTCTTGGTTTACTGCTCTGAAAAAGAATGAAGAAATGATTAATATCATTTGCTCACACCCATGGACATGAACAGGAATCTATTTGTGCAAGTATAAAAATTCAATTGATTGCTTTATCAACATCAGAAGAGTGAGAACATAGTATTTGCTCTATCAAACACTTTAATTTTCTCTTTTTTTAAATTAATTTTTATTTAGTTCTGCATGTGTATGAATGTACTGTCTGCATGCAAGTCTGTGCACCCGTGTCGTGCAACGCCGCGGAGGTCAGAAGAGGGTCTCGGATTCCCCTGGAACTGGAGTTTTCCTGGAATTGGAGTTACAGACGGTTCTTAGCCGCCATGTGGGTGCTGGGGATCGAACCTGGGTCCTCTGCAAGAGCTTCGGTGCTCTTAACCGCTAGGCTATCTCTCCAGCCATACGAGGACCAGATCTATCATGTAACCTTGTAGGTGACCTTTAGAATAGGAATATTATAGATATAGGAGAAACAGATTTCAGTAATATAAGTTACAGATTTAGATAATAATATATGCATACAGAGAGAGACATGTCCATACACACACACAGAGGAGAGAGAGAGAGAGAGAGAGAGAGAGAGAGAGAGAGAGAGAGAGAGAGAGAGAGAGAGAGAGAGAGAGAATGAATTTAAACTATTTGATATTAGTGTAATACTTTTCTCCTGGGGAATATGGCCCATGTAAAACAAATAGTGAGAAATTATAAATTAATCAACTAGTGACACATATCCATTCACAATATCCCTCAAAGGAGTGGGGATCATATTTGATAAATAGACGAGGTTGGATTGATTTAAATGACAAAACTACTATAATATTTTTTACTATGTTATGATTCTGTCTTTTATGTCTTCATCTTAAAAACTGAATATTAGTCCCATTCAGTGTTGATGGTGCAAACAAATATAAAATAATATTTAAAATATTTACCTATGAATTCACCAAAAACTACTAATATATTGCTTTTATTCCAAATACAGGGTTGGAGCATTTCACTGATATCCAGGTGAAGGTTATATGGACAGTAAAGTGGTATTTTAAGTTCATAATTTGGTTCAGGATGATGATCATGAATTTGACATACAAGTTGATTAGTATCATGTCACAGACTTACAGAATAACTGGGACAGGATGCAGAGAGAGTACTTTCCTGAATGCTTTCACCGGGAACAGGGAGAGTTTGTAGAATAACTGGGCACTGAATTTCCTTAGCTCCCTCTGCTTTTCTCTATTAGCTACAGAGACAGAGAGTTAGAATGGAAGCTTCTATAAACTATTCCAATGGGTGACCCATTAACAATACCACTGCAATCATCAGTTCAGTAGTGATGCAGTAGGTAAGCTTTACAAGAAGTAGATTTTGTAGACAAAACTCATATCTATGCTATTTATGCAGTTTGTGCTCATGAAACAAAATTGGATTGCTGATTAACATTCACCTTGTAATTATCAGAAAGAATCCCTAGTATGTAATGAATGAAATAGAGCAGAGCTATGTGCTACACTGTGAAAAGAAGGGATGAAGGTAAATGAAGGAAGGGATTTTAATGACTTAGGAGGATATTAAATACTCCTACCTCAGTGCCTGAAATTTCTTCATATATGAATATTTTTGACAGAAGAGTAAGCAGATAATACAGCCTTCCCCATCATAGCTTCAAGAGATCTGCTTTTCATAGCTACCTGAAGCATTTCATGACCCATTGATTGTGCCACACGTCCATCTGTGCCTTTTATCCCTCTTGATGCATCCAATTAGAGATGAAAAATTATTGCAAAACAGCAGCCAAGGTGAGTGTATGAAGGTCAGGGAAAGAAAAAAAAGGCTCAGACACAGAGCACACTAGAAATCATTTGTCTAGCATGAAATGACTCAGTTCATTCTGTACCCTGAGAGGCAAACAAACTTTAGCTTCTTGCCGTGTAAAATCATGTTCCATTAGGAAGCCTGAGAATGCTCAGCACTGTGGAAGTTGCTGCTTGAAAGACTTACATCTTGAATTATTTTTCTTTCTCTCTCTCTCTCTTTCTCTCTCTCTCACACACACACACACACACACTTATATGTACATATAACATGTGTATATGTTACACATATGTACATGTCTTTTCAACAACCTGAAAGCCAATCCTTTCAACCAAAACTGTCAGGAAGGGAAGAACTTCCATATTTCAGATTCTGTGCATGTATAAAATTCTATCTTTGAGAGTGGTGAGCTATGAAAGATGGCTGGTAGGACTAAATTAACATTAACCAAACTTTTAAGATTTTTTCATTTGTTGTTCATTTTCCTCCACTCCTGCTCCCTCATCTACCTTTTGAAGTCTGTCATATCAGAGTAATTCTCTTTCCTCATGTTGGTTGCTACTAAAAAAAGCTAATTTTACTGCCTTTCCTAATGCTACTATATTTTATTTTGAAATTCTCATTAGTATATTCAATTCCATTTTATCTTTTGCTGTTTTTATAAAGGTCCCCTTTTTAGCTTCTAATTGTCCAACCATGCATTTCCTTCCACATCATCAAGGAGTCACAACAGAATCACATACACCATCATGAGACATTTGAAATATACAGAGATCCTGGCCTATGAAGAGACCCTTGTTGAGCTAATGTCTGCATCTCTAATGTTATCTTGGTAAACAGGCACACAGAGGAAACAGGGAAATCTAAGCATTTGCCTTTTGACAAAGCTAGAAACCACCTCCACTTATAGAAATATTTCGAGACAGTTGGACAGGATTTCCCAAGACAAAACTGTTATTGAAAGAATTACATAGAATAAAACCTTCAAAGAATATTTAGGAACAAAACAGAACTTGTTTTTTTTATTTTTTTTTTTTGGAATCTGTTTTTCTAAATAAGTGAATATGCTAAGTAAAATTTTTGTAAATGTTTCATGACCATTTAAAGAAAGAATATGCTCATTTTAATGCATACAGTATTCTAAAAGCTAAAAAACCATATATAATTGGAGTGTAAATCATGGAACATTTGTATGGTTGAATATTTAATAACCAATAAAACAGTGAGGCTGAATTGATAGGAACATGAGAAAACAGCATATGAAAATATCAGAACCAGAACACACATTCATATATATGTATGGACCTACTATGGTAGCACCTTAATTCACTCTGAGCCAGACACAGACATCAACCACATATACATATACATATTCTCACCAAGCAATGTGAAATATTTAAAAGGTGAAGGATTCATCAGAAGTGAATAGAAACCCGAGGATGCTGCGGAATATGTAAAGCATAAAATGCTTCTTCTGAATGATGATCTCTTCCTTGGATCACTTTCTTTCTTTCCTCATGCTTTGTTTTTTTTTTTTTTTTTTCATATACCTAATTTCTTTCAACCAGCATGCACTACTTCTTTTACTAGAGGAAAGAAAGCACATAAATTTTAAAAAGTATCTCTCTTCAGCATCATAAGACATGACAGATATAAGCAATATTTAAAATGTGTAAAAAATTTTGAAGGGAAGCATAATGCTCATCAAGAAGAAAAAAAATATGTGTAGAATTTTTTCACATAGTGAACTTTTAGGGTACAAGGTAGTCTAATTTATTTTTCTGTTTCTAAAAACAAGCTTCCCAATTTTATCATGACAAGAAATCTAAGAATTTACAAGAAAAAATTCCCCTTTCAATATTTATTAGAAAAAGGAGCTTAGTAGCAAAACCTAAATAGACATATTTTGTGGAACTGGAGAAATGAATCAGTGATTGAGTTCTTATACTGCTCTTGCAAAGAGCAGCCCTCAGCACCTTCAAAGCTTCCTGTAATTCCAGCTCCACTTCCTGGAATTCTGAAGCTCTAGTGTATATGATACCCTCTCTTGAAATCTGGCTTCAGGAGAGGAGCTAGGTTGTAGTTGGGAAAGAAAGCCAGTTGGGACATCTTCCAAGCATACCCACAGAATTTCTTTAAGATGACAGCATCAAGGCTAATAATAGAAGAATATGAACAGCATTTCTGTGTTGCTTAAAATGCCAAGGGTAGTAGTTGCATTTTAAAAAATTGTTTTTTTTTTGCCGGGCGTGGTGGCGCACGCCTTTAATCCTAGCACTCTGGAGGCAAAGGCAGGCGGATCTTTGTGAGTTCAAGGCCAGCCTGGTCTACAGAGTGAGTTCCAGGACAGCTGGGACTACAGGGAGACCCTGTCTCGAAAAGACAAAAAAAAATGGTTTGTTATTCCTAGTTTGTCAACCCAATGCCAGTCATTCTTTAGATTGTGGAACCGATCCTGCATTATCATTCAGAATTCCCCACTGATGAAAATGAATGGCCCATTGCAAAAACTCACAATAAGAGTACAAACTCAATGCCTATGGATACTTCATTTGCCTGAACCTAAACTTTATGGAAGCAGATGATGCCTCATCGCTGATGAAACTACAAAATGTGTATGAATAGAACTAGATTTATCACTTTGTTCTTGTTTGTTTGTTTAATAAATATTTCTGTTTTCCCCAGCAATGCTCTCAGGAGCACAAATGACTCGACAACAAGAAATATTTCAGAGCTAAGAATAAGAAGAAGCCATAAAGAATTCAGCTTAATTGTCTTCACAAATCTAATCTGACTATTCTCATAATGCTTGCTCCCTGGGTGCCTCTGCCTCAGACCTTTTGTGTCATGAGTAGAACAATTAACACCGACTTAAGTGTGCAAGTTATATAGTGAAGATGAGATTTTCCTGTTCTTGTAGGAGCTCAGAAAAAAACAAGTCTAGATGTTGATGTAGTGATTTTCAGCAATAACCAGGTCTCATCACCTGTTATGAGCCAATTTGAAGGCTGATATTTTTCTCTTGAGGTTTTATCACTGAAAACTGAACCAGGACCATGACACTGAAGGGCGAAAAGGAAATGATTTCTTTCTGCTTGACTTTCTGCAATGCCTCAAATGACTGTTTTAATGAGCTTTTAAGAGAGGAACAGAAAGTAGCAAGAGGAAAGTAGACCAGGTAGATTTTCCTTATGGGACTAAGAAAATAGTGTTGACTAAAGTAGTCTGCAGAATATTACTAAAATGTTGCTAAATTGGAAACAAAATAATGTTAACTGTATTTTAGAACACTTATATTAAGTAAAACAAACATTGTATGTATGACAATATTTCTTATAATGTTAAAAAGACAATAACTTATTATCGATTTTCATGAAATGGAATATTGGACCATTGTCCAATCTATAACTTTTCTTATATCTTCAAATTCCTACACCTGTAATATGGAAGAGATATGCTTATATAATGTTCACTCTGAATAAGGACACCATTTTATTCTCAGAATTTTCCTCGTTTGCTTTGCAGAAGAGAGAATAGCTGAGAAAACTTGCTAGGAATGCAAGACTGTCTGAATTTTGGAAACAGCATTAATGCGCCTATGTGTGAGCAATCTATACATAATTTCTCAAGGAATTCAGTCTTAATGGGGTATTCTCCAAAATATGACAGAAGTTTAATAAATCTCTATAGTTAAAAAAAACAAATTCAAGAATTTAAATTTGATTATGCATTTCAATCTGTCAAATACAGTTTAACTTGCAAAACCCAGTCTTTTCACTCTCAAGCAGTGAATATTATTAGTGTCTTTCCTCAGTGTGTAGTCAGAACTTGCCACCACAGTAAACTGAGCAATTCAGAACATCACTGTTTTACTATGGAGAAAAATGACTCTTAGGTGGATGATAAAAAGCTGAAACCCCTTTCCCAATCCATCACTTTCCCCACATGTTTTATTGTAAGATTTTATGAAGCATTGAGCTAGTAGTCCATTGTTTCTCCTGCATGTATAGAAGAATGAAGAACACACAACTCAAGGATTTTTTTAACCTGGACATTTACTTAACTCACAGCTATTAGTCTTTCAGGTGACCCATGGACCATACTTTAAAATGTTCTACAATGGAGAATGTATTTACTGTAAAAACTTAAAGATATTTATTCAAGAGAAACGTTTTGGTCTTTCCATGTTACAAATAATCTGTTGGATCCTTAAGGAAATGGGTGAAAGTAAGACAGTCTTATACTTCACTCTATTTTTAATTTATTTTTATTTTGTATGTATGAGGTTTTTGTATGCATGTGTAGCATGAAATGTCTATAAAAGCCAGAAGAAGGCTTCGGATCCCTTGGAGCTGGAGTTATGGGTGGTTGTATACAGAAAGTTTTTAGATCACATTAAAATGGAAGAGAAAATTATAAATTATTGCAACTCTAGACAACTTTGTTTGAATACTATAATCATGTTGAATGAAATCTGAGAATTCAAAATTAGAAATAAATGAGTAAAAAATGTTTATGAAAACCTTCACCAGTGATATATCTGACAGAGCACTAACATCCAGAATATATAAACTACTCAAAACACAAAGAAGAAAACAAATGTCTCACTCAGAAAAATGGACTAAAGAGCTGAACAGAAACTTTACCAGTGAGGAAGTAAAGATGGCTGAGAAACATCTTAAAAAGTGTTCAACATTTCCACATCATCAATAATTAAGGAAATGCAAATTAAAACCACTCTAAGATATCATCTCTCTCTGATAAGACTGGTCAAGATCAAGAAATCAAAAGACATCAAATGCTGGAGAGGTTGTGGGGAAAGGGGAATGCTCATCCAGTGCTGGTGGGGATGTAAACTCATAAAACCACTGTGGGAAGCAGTGCGGAAAACGTTTAAAAGACTCAAAATGAGCTTACCACCTGACCCAGCCATACCACTCCTGGGTATATACCCACAAGACTCATCCTACCGCAAAGATACATGCACATCTATGTTCATTTCAGCACCTCTTCACAGTAGTGAAGAGCTGGAACCAACCCAAATGACCCTTAACTGATGAGTGGCTATCAAAAATGTGTTCCATCTACACAATGGAGATCTATGCAGCTGTAAAGAAAGATGACATCCTGAACTTTGCAGATAAATGGATGGAACTCGAAGCCATTATGCTCAAGGAAGTAACACAGTCAAACAAACAAACAAATGGGAAATGATTTCACTCATTTGTGGATGCTAGCACCAAATCCCCCAGTTGAAAGGCAAGCTGAGCAACGTTATTGTTATATTTCTTTTTATCTGAAAGCAACTGTGTTCTTATAATCTGAATCTTTTAACCTGCCCTAGAATTAACTTACCACTTATTTTCAGACATTGTAATTACCGTACACGGGTGGAGGGTATGTATTCATATTTTAATGTAATATAAAATTTAAAGGGGAAAATGTGAATTCTTAAACATATTTTAGAATTAACATACAGTTTATTTCCAGAGGTCATAATTTTGGTACATATGTGACATTTATATAGGTGTATTTTACAGCAATACAAATGGGAGCAAACAACAACAACATAAGGACTGGTCAAAGAACTGACTGACACAGTTAAATTCTGCCTAAAAAAATAAATTTCTGTAGAGAAAAACTTTTAAAGACTGAGAGAAAAATGCAGGACATGTATGGCAGAATGCATGAACTGGGGTGGGGTAGGAGGGCAGGGAAAGGGGAATATGTTTAAATTGGACTGAAAAATGATGTATGAAATGTACAAACATCATAAAAGAAAAAATGTTTATGAATTACAAAGAAACATATCCAGGTGAAAGTGCTAAAATCTAACAAATATAGACTTTGAAATTGTGAGAGCATCAGGTTTTGATTTACAGAGTGAATTTATACACTGGCGTTTCAGTTGCTGTGTTCTTCAACTGGCCCCTTTTCTTCCAACTCATTCGTATTTATCTGAACAAACAAAAAAATAGTAACAGAAAGTCACAGGGGTAAAGTAAAACATTATTGAATAGAGCAAGGAGGAGCTGTGGTCTGGGGATGAACTAGTCCTTTTCAGTGCATGTCATCCTGACAGCTCTCTTATTTGGTGTCTTGCAGAGAGCAGATAATATCACAGCTTGCCACGGAGGAAAAGATCCAAAGGGCCAAAGCGGAGCCTCAGAAGGAGCTGAGTTATTGATTTCTTCTTCTTAAATCACATTTCTCTGAAAATGGTGAAGTTGAGTTTCTAAGAAGGATGCTTCTAGCTTTATGCTTTCTTGACTTCTAAACTGGGGGAAAGAAGTAAGTAATATGATAAGAATGTCACAGGAGGTCTATGCAGATCCATAGCCCAGTAGGGGACACAGGAATAGAACCTAATTTTTCTGATCTCAAGTTGAGTACTTTATATGTTTCTAAAAACACACTGATGGGGCTCAGGAGCTGGCTTAGTCAATAAAGTGCTTGTCAGTCATGAATATGGACTTCAATTTGGACTCCCTGCACCCACCTACAGCCTTGGTATGAAGGTACATCCCTACAATTCTCCAGGATCTCTGGAGCTTGCTGCCAGACAGCCAAATGAATCCTTGAGCCACAGCTTCAGTAAGAGACCCTGCCTACAAAACACATACAAGCATATACTGATTAGGGTTCTAACAATTTATTGATAAAATACATTCCTTGGGTTGAATAATTGCTTAATCTATTTCTCAGGTATTAGCTTGAGAGAAAATTAAACAATATCTTCCATTGTAATAATGGACCTTGAACCTGTTATGTTGCTTTACAGAGTGTAAGAAGGGCAAGCAAGACAGGACAAGTTGCTGAAAGAGAATTGCTTCCTCTGTTGTCAATCAGAATGGGGAAAAGTGTACACTTGGTTCAACAATAGCTGAGTAGATAAGTAAGGAGGGTACATGGGGATTTTTGCTTACTCTGAGATGCCCTTCCTGCCTTCAGGATAATAACAAAATAAGCACACTTTATGAAAAACAGAATAACTCTATCCAATAGACATCTGAATATAAGCTAGATGCTGCATACCTTTTGATTATGTACATGTAAAGTGAAGAGTTGTGACCCTGTACCTGGAGAAGACTGTCATTTCTAATGTGATTTAAGTAGAGATGAACATGACAGGGTATTTTCCTTCATTTCCTGTAGAATTTATGACTATTTTATAAAAAGTTATCATTTTAATATAACAGCATACAAATATGCACACATTCATCCATAAAGAGCACAAACATAGTCATGGGTGCATAGACACACACATAGCAACCCAAAGTCAGAGATGATCTGACACTGTTACTGAGGAACAAGTCAGAATTACATTTTCCCCTTTAAAATTTGCTTTTCTCCCTGTGATGAGCTGATTTGGTGAAATATAGAACCTTATCTAGTGTCTGAGTGGTGACATAATCTATACTTTCTGCTCTACATCTACATTTTTTTCTTCAATGAGCAAAGTAATGCTAGATTCTGATAAATTATGCAATATACCACCCCATCTTAACATCTTATTATGTACACTTGTTTTATCTTTTTTATGTTGTTATATGAACAATATGAAGTTATTCACACAGAGGGAGCATGAGATAGGAATAGTCATATATTTTTTCTATACATGAAACACTGTTTTGAGTAGCTGCTTATGAAAAACTCTTCAGTCAGTTGGGATGTGAATATAATTGTCAAGGTAGTAACAGCACACTAACTTTGTGAATTACCTAATTAAATTCTGAATGATTTATTGCAAAATAAGCATTATCCCAATATTGAAAAATATTGTCTAGAGATCAATTCAAATAAAGACAATAATATGGATTATGTAACCCCAAATAAGTCTGTAAATGTTTATGTTTGTTACACTGAATAATAGCCCTCTAAAATGTGTAATGAATTCATTAGATAGGAAGATAATCCTGATTATACAAACATCCCAATATTCTCCAAAAATAGTTCCTTATAGGTGCTGGAGAGATGGCTCAGTGGTTAAGAGCACCGACTGCTCTTGCAGAGGGCCAGGTTCGATTCCCAGCACCCAGATGGCGGCCAAGAACCATCTTTAAGCCGGGCGTGGTGATGCATGCCTTTAATCCTAGCACTTGGGAGGCAGAGGCAGNTGAGAAGTGACAAAAATGTTTCATCAAAAGATAGAAATTGGACTGGGCATGGGTGGTGCGCGCCTTTAATTCTAGCACTTGAGAGGCAAAGGCAGGTGGATCTCTGTGGGTTCAAGGCCAGCCTGGTCTACAGAGGGAGTCCCAGGACAGCCAGAGCTACAGGGAGACCCTGTCTCAAAAAGACAAAAAAAAAAAAAATTCCTCATAGTAATCAGAGTACTTATAGAAAGGAAGCCGGGAGAAGTGGTGGAAGAGTAAAATCACAACCTTGTTTGTACACCATATGTAACATTAAACTGAAAAGGATTGAACACTTAAACACTAAAACTCCTGAAGACAAAAGATAAGTTATTTAACAAAGAGCTGTTCAATGAGATTTATTTATTTATTTATTTATTTATTTATTTATTTATTTATTTATTTACTTTTGATCTTTTTGAGACACGGTCTCCCTGTAGCCCCAGCTGTCCTGGAACTCACTCTGTAGACCAGGCTGGCCTTGAACTCACAAAGATCCGCCTGCCTCTGCCTCCCAAGTGCTAGGATTAAAGGCATGCACCACCACACCCGGCTTCAATGAGTTATTTAATAGTACATCAAAATCACAGGAAATGGAAGTAAAAGCATTCTTACAAAAAAGCTTCTATATATAAGCCTGACAAGCTGGTCAGAAGGTTAAGTGTGACTCTAAGTCTGCAGGTCTGAGTTCTACCCCTGCAGCCCTGAGCCAAACAAGATAAAGCAGTCCCAAAGTTGTTCTCTGTTCTCCAAATGTGTACCAAGGGGATCAGCTCCTCTTCCTCAATAAATCAACAAAAAATTATAAATAATAAATAACTACATACTCTAAACAATAAATCTTCATCAACAAATGAAAAAAATTCATGAAATGGGAAAAAATAATAGAAACTCTGTATCTGAGAGGGATTTTATTTTTATAATATGCAAAAACTCAGACAGCTGAATATAAGTAGGAAAATGTATATCACCTCAGTCTTAGGGAGATTTCTCTTTTTGTTTTCAGAGTTGTTGGACACTATGGTCCCATAGATTTTCCCACTGTAAACATTACAGATTATTGACATTGCTCTTTGTACACTCTGAAATGTTGTAAAATTCTATTGCAATGACATCACATACCTGGCTCGTGGGCATGAAGAAACCAAGATGATAATCACCATCCTTCTGTATTTCACACATAATTTTGCAATATTAGTTACCTTTATACTTATCCACTTCTCCGTCAGCACCCTCCAGCACCCACCTCCCCAGAGTTCCTAGATTCTGTCCATTGTGCTAGAGTCTGCTGTGCCAAACCAATCTTCCTGGCCACTCTTCAGTGCCAGTATATCCTCTGAGCTCTAGTCAGCCTACCTGGAAGCCCTCTCTTAAAGAAGGACAGTTCTTCCTCACTCAACTCTGCCCCTCATTCTGCTGTGTACAGTCTTGGGTATAAAGGTTCAATTTTAGATCTATCTCTTAGGATTGGGCATCTTTCAAATGTATGTTCTGTATCTGACCAGTTCTGGGATTCTGTGGTACTTTCCATCTGTTGGAAAGAGAAGCCTCTTTGATGAGTGATATACATCCACTTCCTTTCTTATACAATATAGGATCATTTATATTAGTAGTGTCACCAGCCATGGTGAAATGGCCCTCCCACATCACTCAGCAGTCAAGAAAATGCCCCATAGCCATGTCCACAGATCAGTCCAGAGGAGGTAATTCCACAACTGAGGTTCTGTCTACCCAAGTTGAAAACAAGTTATCTAACACAGAGACATGTGGCTTGTACCGTGCAGCATGACATAAATCATCCAGGAAGTGCATAACTACCAGAAAACATATGCCACTCTTGTATCAGTGGGTCTATCTTTCTAGGCAAGTCATTATGGAGGCTGGTATGATTCATAGCTGAATAGGTCTGCTTATTATTTTTCTCTCTAGATCATAGACATTAAACATCCAAACACTATGAAGAATGGTTATCATCTTGGTTTCTCATGCCCTCTCAGCCAGGTATGTGATGTCATTGCAATAGAAATTTACAACATTTCAGAGTGTACAAAAAGCAATGTCAATAACCTGTAATGTTTACAGA
The DNA here is from genome assembly GCA_009823505.1 of Rhizomys pruinosus. Classification (NCBI taxonomy): domain Eukaryota; kingdom Metazoa; phylum Chordata; class Mammalia; order Rodentia; family Spalacidae; genus Rhizomys; species Rhizomys pruinosus. The sequence continues at coordinate 625,788 of VZQC01000221.1, read as the reverse complement.
GGGGAAATCTATAGGATCTTGGTGTCCAACAACTCTAAAAAGGGTAAGTCATACCCGGATTTTCAACTTGTTGCCTCTGTTGTCTGAGAGGTCTTGGCCTCCTATTATAGGGTAACTCAATAAAAACTCCTTTTATAAATGTGTATACTTTAGAATGGTTCAACAGTAGTAAGTTTTCATGTGGCTTTCTCAAAGTCTGTAGTGTTAGATATCCATTCCCATATTCCTGACTCTACCTTATCCCCCATACTCTCCCAAGTTAAACTTTTCTATTCCATTGTGTTCATTTACCTCTTTAAAGCAATAACATTCTAATCTCCTTTGCTTGACATCCACTGCCAAAGCTGCTTATTAGATTCTGGATTTCTATGGTACGTTATCTAGGGTTCTCTAGAGGAGCAGAAGGGACAGAAAAAATACATATATATTATAATAGTTTATTACTCACTTTACTTGAAAAAAGTAAGAATAACTGAATCACACCTGAGTGGCTGAGTACCTGATAGTTTCTCAGTTCTTATGGCCGCCTGGGGGCCTTGGTAGCAGGGGAGTCTCACAGTGGCTGTACTGTACTGCAGAGGATGACAACCTGCTATTTGCTCAGTCTATAGGGCTAGAACCAGCCTCAAAATTCCTAACCAGTCATTGAAAACCTGGAGGTTTTCTAAAGGGCTGCTGGTCTCAGGTGGATGAGAAGCAAAACAGTCTACTTTCTCTGGAGCTGTTGCCTTGGACTCTGGTCAATTCTGGTTGTTTCCTTTCATGGGCTGACAGTTTGTCCAGGAATAACCTTTCGATCCTACTAATGAAGCACAAGCAATTAGATATATAGGTATTTAAACAGTACTAATTGTTATGGTAGGTTACTTTGGTATAGACACGGATGTTTGGATGGTATGTTAATCCGTGAATTACATTTTTATCTGTTAAATATGACAGGGTCTTACTGTGGCTTATAACATGGGTTTGGGCACAACTGCTTGCAAATTGGTTTTACATGAAGGATGCTTGTACTCATAAATTTTCACTTATTATTTTTAAAATGAAGAAATAAACAGAGAAAGATACAGGAAAGTTATGGCAGAATGCATGATTTGGGATGGGGTGGGGTGGGGGGTGGGGGGAAGGGAAAGGAAAATATGCCTGGAACTGGAAAATGATCTATGAAATACACAAAGCATTAATAAAAAAATAATAAAGGGCTGCTGGTCTCTAGGCAAAGATAAGGGCCTGAAAACACTGACTATGATGTCATCAAAAGCATCAAGAGAAGTAAGGAGCAAAGACCAACCAAGCAAAAGGCAAATGATCCTACTTTTGCCATAGCCTTTTATATCTTGGTTACTAACAGAAGCTGCTGCCATATTTGGGGTGGATTTTCCTGTATCAGTTAAAGCAGTCAGGATAATTCTTCACTTGTGACTCCATACTCAGTTGACTCTAATTCATGGTCAGTTGTCATTACAATAAACCATCACCTATGGGTACTCCAGCTCAAACACACACCTAGTGATACCTGGGACATATCTCAACAAAATAAAGGCACTTATTCAAACCCATAACAAACATTATATGAAATGAAAAAAGAAAACAGCATTTCCAAAAAACGCAGGATTATAAAGGAAGGTTCACTTCTCTACTTCTATGCAATATGTTGCTTAAAGTCTAAACCAGAACAAGAAGACAAAGAAGTTGAAGAGGATAAAGGGAGGAAAGGGATAAGTCAAAGTATCTTTTAGCAGATGATATGATTGAATGCATAAAATACTAAATCCACATGGAAAAAAACCCTGGAGCTGATAATCAGTATAGAAAAGAAAGAAACTCTACTGTGGACCCTGTGGCCTATGGAAGCATATACCCACACAAGCCCATGGGAATGGATATCTAACACTACCCTGTGTGCATGTACGTGTGTGTGTGTGTGTGTGTGTGTGTGTGTGTGTGTCAGTGGCAAACATACTGAAAAAGAAAGAAATCCGGGAAAGAAACCAAGGAAAGAACTGAAGAAGGTTCAAGTCTCACGCTCATGGACTGGCAGGATTAATGTTTTGAGAATATTCATCCTACCAAAAGGAATCTACAGATTCTGCATAAATTCCAGTGCACCTCTTCACGAAAATCTTTCATACTATCATATAATCCAGCTATTTCACTCCTGAGCATCTTCCAAGAGGACTCTCTTCTAGTACAGAGACCCCCCTGCTCATCCACGTTCACTTATGCTGTGTTCACAATAGCCAGGAAACGGGCACAGCCTAGATGTCTAACAACTTATGAACAGATAATACAATGTGGTGTATGTACACAATATGATAGTATTCAGCTATAAAAAGTAAAATTCTGAAATTTGCAGGTAAAAGGATGGATCCTGAAATAACCATTTTGAATGAGGTAATCCATACCCAGAAAGACAGAGCTGCATGTTCTCTTTCATGTGAGGATAGTAGCTTTCAATTTTTAGATGTGTACTTTTAAATTTAATTACCCATTGTATTAGTCACTTTTCTGTTGCTGTGATAAACCACCATGAGCAACGGAACTTATAAAAGGAAGAGTTTATTTGAGCTTATGATTGTCGGTTCCAGGGAATTAGAGCCCATTGTGGCGGGAAGCATGGTAGCCGGGGCTGGAGCAGCAAGCAGAGGGTCACATCTCACAATGAGCACAGGAAGTCAAGAGAGAGAGACTGGAGACTGCAAGGCTTGTTAAACTCACTAAGCCCACCCCCAGTGACATACGTCCTCCATCTCGGCCACACCTTCTAAGACCTCCAAGAATAGTGCCACCAACTGGAGACAAAAATGTCTGAATACTTAAAGCCTATGTGGGGACACTCTCATTCAAACCACCAGGGCCACACCCTCTAAGACCTCCAAGAACAGTGCCACCAAATGGAGACAAAATGTCTGAATACTTAAAGCCTATGTAGGGACACTCTCATTCAAACCACCACACCCTTGATCATCAAGCTTCTCCAAATTAGGATTTAAACACAGGTAAGAATACTCTGTACCTTAAAGTATAAGGTTTTAAACACAGGTAAGAATACTCTGTACCTTAAAGTATAAAATACATTTTGTAGAATGGATTCTGTTCTTTTAATTGATATATGTTTTAGAGTTGAGGCAACAAAACTTGTAAATACGTATATCTACAAGTGTAATAATGCCATGTTTTTCCATTTTCCCTGTTTGATCTTTTCTCTCATATAAATGTCTGGTAATCTCAAGATATCTTTATTTTGGGGGAAAATAGAAGGAAGTAAAATAAGATTTTTTATTTTCCTTTAGTAGCTAATTATCCTAACTCTGGTCTACTAATATTCATGCAGATTTAAATGCTATGTCCTGGGTTAAATAAATTAAACCCATTTCTAGAAAACAAATTAACTGCATATCATATATATATATATATATATATTCTGTTTATATCTATATCGATATATAGATATAGATATAGATATTTGTTCTGTTTCTCTCCATATTATATTTGTTGAGTTGGGAAAATTTACTCTCTATTAACCTAGACATTATATCAGCAAAGCAAAAGGGAAATTACTGCATGTTAAAATTTTTAAGCATCAAACTTCTATGACACAATATTTTTTCTGCTTCAGCTTGGGCTAAAGGTAAGGATAGCTGAATTATACTGTGGACCCTGTGGCCTATGGAAGCATATACCCACACAAGCCCTAAACAACCCTTAAGGGTTGTTTAACCCTCTTAAGGAACAAATAAACTAACATGTGTTTCATAAAGGATTATAGAGTTTCAGAAAAGCAGTCACCTGTAAATTCCAAAATTGTATCTCATTTAGAAATGGGGTCAGAACAGACGTGTTTGGGCCATCAGACAATGGCAATTCCAGCTCAAGTTTGAGGAACGGAATGGAAGATAGTCTCAGAATTAAAACAGAGCATGGAGAGAGCTAGAAATTCCCACTGATGTCCTTCTTGCTGGATTTTTGTGAGGGTGAATTGTCAATTTAGGAAAACTGCAGAACTAGATCATTTTCTTTGATACCATCCCATTTTATCAACCCTTTCTTCTGCTGTCCTATGAACTTCTAATGGACACCATTACCAGGTTAATTTCTCCCTTGTTGAACAAAATGACATAGCTGGGACAGTTAGAGGGCTCTTAGTCTCCACTAAGCCTGTTACTCTCCTATCATTCAAGCTCTAGTCCAGGCAAAGGAAATAATAGGTTAATATTACATTTCTCATTAGCTGAGAGTGTGGTTGGTGAGAACTTGTTGAAAATCTAAGTGGTCTTGAAGACAAGATTCCCACAGGAAATGTGAACCAAATGTGAATTCTTTGTAACTGATTTTTCACAGAACAAAAGACACCGAGAATGCAAGGATGGGCCAGAGAGCTCAAGGTAATTGCAAACTGTAACTACCCCAGTATTATGCATCCATGGAGAGTTTTCCATCCCAGATTAAGCACAGCACAACTGATTAGCTTAGCAAAGCTGAAAAGAGCAATTACCCACTTCACTTTAATTGGGGAAACACCAGCATAATAGAACATGGTGGCCTCTAATACATTACCTTGCCAAATGTCACATGCCTAATAGCTAAATCAGTGTTATATGGGATGAACATACTCATGTGTCTATAGTAACACCCCAGTCACAATCTTCTCATTCTGCTAAGCTGGGTAGTAGAGTACTATGGTGATACCAAATTATAGCTTCACCTTTTCCTTCCTACTAAACAAATAATACAATTAACAGCAATGATAACCCCTGAACAACCTGCGGGCCTCAATGTTTGTAAAGCAGTTTCTAACTGAACAAATAGTATCCTCATACTTAGGTACTCATTTACGCGTTATTGAAATGTTAATAAGTAATGCTTAGTAAATGTGACCAATTCAAGGTCCGTAACCATCTGAGATGTAAAGATAAACAATTGGCATCCTTAAAGTTTAGTTTCCATGTAGTCTCATGATCTCTCTGTAGTCATTTGGAATAGCCATAGTTCATCAAAATGATGTGGATAAAGTATAAATAGGTTGGATGTCATAGATCATTGTTTTAGGGAGAAGTGGAATAAAGCAGCTATGTGAGGAATATGAAAAAGAGTAAATTATCCCAGGGAAGTTCTCTTTCAGAAGGAACACAAATTAAACAGCAGTTCCCATTCAAGGAGGTGGATCTAGTATGCCTTCTTGATAGTTCAAATTCCAGCAAAGCAGTGGAGAAATTATGCAATAGATTAGATTATTACTTTGGTTGTTTTAAATTTTAAAATATGATTGATACTCCCACTTAAAATTCATACTGACAAGACTAATCATTGAATATGTTCTTCAAACATTTAGAGCCAGAGACACTTTCTAAGTGGAACCAGTAAGACCTCAATAAACAAAACACACACAAATTTCATTAGCAGCAAATTACTAAATTAGGCACTTAAAATGGCTTGGGTATTTCACAGCTACATTTTAGTGCAAGATATTCCTTTCACAGATACAGGGTCTGAGCTTAACACATCTTATAAATTTAAGACAAACAACCTTATCAGCATGCTTGCAGAGCTAAGATTGGAAATCCACTTTGCTGAATCTTGAACCAATAACCTAATTTAAAGATGATTGTTTAAAAAAAAAAACAGAGAAAGTTGCAAGACAGTTATGGCAGAATACATGATCTGGGATGGGGTGGGGGTGGGGGGGAAGGGAAAGGGAAAAATCCCTGATCTGAATTGGAAAATGATGTACAAAATGCACAAAGCATCAATAAAAAAAATTAAATTAAAAAAAAATAAAGATGATTTTTTGGGTTAGTGTTTGTGATCGCTAGAGGAAAGTATAGGTTATACAGTGTAAAGATGATTTATTGGGTTAGTGTATGTGATCACTAGAGGAATGTATAGGTTGTACAGTGTAAAGATGATTTATTGGGTTAGTGTATGTGATCACTAGAAGAATGTATTGGTTACACAAGGGAAACATGTGACACAACAGAATCACACTGACAGCAAAAAAAGAATGAATTCATGTATGAAACAATCAGAAGAGTCTCATGCTGAGGATTTTAGTTCTCTCTCTCTTGTCAGTTAAAATGGAGATAACATAAAGCTATACCGTAGAATCTTTTCCTAAGGCATATTTGTTTTAACATTTAAGCATGTTTATGGATTAATTTCTTGTTGTTGCTGCTGATGATGATAGCTTAAGTGTTTAAATTAGCTACTCAAATCTAGAGAAACAGTTCACCAGTTAAAAGCACTGGCTGCTCTTGCAGAGCACCCACATGGCAAATAACAACCTCCTGTAATTCCAGTTCTAAGGGATTGAACAACCACTTCTGTCCTCTGTGAACCGTGCACAGCATGGATGCACTTACATACATGCAGGCAATACATTCATACACATAAAATGAATAAAACCAATAATAAATAAAATATAAAAATAGCTATCAAGCATTTTGAAGTGTCAAGACTTCCTTAATGCAGGACTACTATGTTGTGCCTTATAAAGGAAACATATTGCCAGTAATATTCATTCCTATAAAAATTACATTGCCTGTGACCAAAAAGTCAGATGAATGAGGTGAAAATATTGATAACCATAAAAGAAGTAACCCCCAATCTGTTTTATTAAGTACAGAAAGTACTAAAACATCCATAATATGTGTCTATACTAATTAAAGTTAGTGAACGGTAGATCCTTGGGTTTATTTATGACACTGGTTAAGTAATGTCTAATGAATAGCACTGTTGTGACAAAGCTGGAATTCAAAAATAATGTGGCCTATTGTCAGAAAACTGGGAGCCCCTTACATGCTAGTGCCAGTTTGCTTGGGCACTGAGAGATGATTTGATGTTGAACTTGTTAAACATACATATGACCAGAGCTTGTTCTGTATTAATTTCCTCTTTGAAAATGTATAGCATTTTGATTCCGTACAGTAAAAGAAACAATCAAGGAAGTGAAGAGTAAGCGCACAGAGTGGGAGGAAATCTTCACCACTGATAAATCTGACAGAGTGTTAATGTCAAGAATATATAGACTACTCAAAAACAAAGAAGTAAGAAAATAAATGACCTACTCAAAAGATGGAGTAAAGAGATGAACAGAGACTTCACCAGTGAGAAATTAAAGATGGTTGAGAAACATCTTAAAAAGAGTTCATCATTAACAATTAAGGAAATACAAATTAAAATCACTCTCATAAAACTTACTAAGATCAAGAAAACAAAAGACACCAAGTCCTGGAGAGGTTGTGGGGGAAAGGGGAACACTCATCCACTGCTGGTGGGAATGTAAGCTTGTACAACCATTATGGAAAGCAGTGTGGAGAACCCTTAAAAGACTCAAAATGAGGTTACCACCTGACCCAGTCATACCACTCCTGGGTATATACCCACAAGACTCGTCTTACCACAGAGATTGCAAATCCATGTTTATTGCAGCTCTTTTAACAATAGTGAAGAGTTGGAACCAACCTAAATGCCCCTCAACAGACGAATGGATGACAGAGTGTAGTACATCTATGCCAGTGGTGTACATGCCTTTAATGCTAGCACTCGGGAGGCAGATGCAGGCAGATCTTTGTCAGTTCAAGGCCAGCCTGGTCTACAGAGTTCCAGGACAGCTGTAGATACAGGGAGACCCTGTCTCAAAAAGACCAGAAAAATGTGGTACTTCTACACAATGGAGTACTACTCAACAGTAAAGAAAGATGGCATCATGAACTTTGCAGTTACATGAATGGAACTCAAAGCCATTATGCTAAGTAAAGTAAAACAGAAAAAAAAAGGCAAATGGTTTCCCTCATTCATGGATGCTAACACAAAATCCACAGTTGAAAGGCAAGCTGAAGGACATTGTTATATTTCTTTTTATCTGAAAGCAACTATGTTGTTATAATGCAAATCTCCTAACGGGCTCTAGAATCGGCCACTTATTTTCAGACTCTGTAATTATTGTATATGGGTGGAAAGCATGTATTCATATCTTAGAGTAATATAAAATGAAAGGAGGAAAATGTGAATTCCTAAACCTAAAAAAAAAAATACCGAGAGAAAGATGCAGGACAGTTATGGCAGAATGCATGATCTGGGGTGGGGTGGGGGGAAGGGAAAGGGGATTATGTCTAAATTGAACTGAAAATGATGTCTGAAATACGCAAAACATCAATAAAAGCATTATATTAAAAAAGAACCCCCCCAAGAGAATATAGCATTTTGAATGAAGCTCCTTAACACAAAGGATTTTCTAATGGGAAAATCCTGAAGAGAGACTCCTTAAGTCTAGGAAGAAACTCAACAGCTTTAGGAAGTCCCTAAAACTCACCAGATTCAGTGGGTTGCTCTCTCTGCAAGCAATGTAAGCCTGAGTGGTAATGTCAGTTGAGCTAAACTGGCTGAAAAAGGCAAATCAGCTGACTGGTCTACCTGAACATGTATGCTCTAGCCTGTTGAACTGCGTGCTAGTTCTCTAGTGTGCCACCAGTTTCCAGAAGTCATGAGCTGCCATCCTCGGTGCTGGCATGAGCTTTGGTGATGCAGTTGTCATTGGATTATCTTTGTTCTTGATAAGTAGCTGCTTATCCTTTTTTTTTTTTTTTCCGCTTTCCTGTCTGGGATGAGTAGATATTTGTTCATGTCTCTTTAGTGTCAAACAACAGCACTTCAGATCCGGAGGCTTTGGAGAAGCAAACTTTGAATCTCTCAAAGTGTTGCACTGAAAAATAGTTATGTGGAAGAACAAGGTTCAAGGCTGATGAACTGAATGCAGCCCAAGGAGAGATGTTGGCAATGGAATTTATTACTTCAAATAATCTTTTAGCGCGCGCGCGCGCGCACACACACACACACACACACACACACACACACACAGACATACAATTTGTGACAGGAAGCTCTTTCCTCCAGAAGTATTAGCTCAATGTAACTAATGCAGAGTTTGAAGCAATATTATCAAACATAATGACTACACAGCAGACTGTAGTTTTTATAGACCAGAGCCGCTAAAGTATGCCCCCCCCAGCNGAAGAGCTGGAACCAAACCCAATGGACACCTTAATGATGGAAGTGGCTATCAAAAAATATTGTTCCGATGCTACTCATATAGGAAAATCTAATGCAGCTGTAAAGAAAAGATTGAGATCCTGAACTTATGGCAGAATAGTGGATGGACATCGAAAAGCTCATATTGCCAAGGAAGTAACCTACAGTCAATCAACAAATGGGAAATGATTTTCACTCTTTGATGGATGCTAGCACAAATCCCCCAGTTTGAAAGGCAAGCTGAGCAAACGTTTATTGTTATATTTCTGTTATTCTGAAAGCAACTGTGTTACTATAATCATCTGATCTTTTTAACTGCCATAAGAATTAACTTTACCACTTGTTGTTCAGACATTTGTTAATTACACAGTACACGGGAAGTAGGAGGGTATTTATTACATATTTTAATTAAATATAAAATTTAAAGGAGGAAATGTGATATCTTTAAAGATAATTTTAGAAATTACTAACAGTTTATTCTCTGATGTCATAATTTTTGTATATACGTGGTATTTATATAGGTGTATTTTACAGCAATACAAATGGGAGCAAACAACAACAACAAAAAATGGACTGGTCAAAAAGAACTTGCTGACAACGAGTATAATTCGGCGCTAAAACAGTAAATTTCTGTAGAGAAAAACTTTTAAAAAGACTGAGAGAAATGCAGGACAAGTGTAGATGACAGAATGCATGAACTAGGAGGATGGGGTAGGAGGCAGGGAAAGGAGGAATATGGTTTATAATGACCTGAAAAAATTGTGTATACATGTACAAACAGTCATAAGAAAGCAAAAGTTTTTGAAAAATTAAAAGAAACATATCAGGTGAAAGATGCATAAAATCTAAACAATAATAGACTTTGAAATTGTAGAGAGCATTCAGGTTTTGATTATACAGAGTGGAATTATATATAATGACCTTTGTTTGCAGTATTCTAGTTTGCGTGATGTGTTTCAAGCTGGCCAAAGATGACAAAAGTTTATTAGAAAGGCAACCAATTTATTATTTGAACTCACAATAATAGCTCAACTGTTTAATTTAAATTGGACAAAAAAAAAATAAGGTAAGAGAAAGTACGGGAGTAAAAACAAGTTATTTGAATAGAGATATTAAAAGGAGAGCCTGGCAGCTGTAGTCTGGGGATGAAAACTTCAAAGTCTTTAAATATCTTTAATCCAGAGTACCCAAATATTGACATTTTACTTTATTTTTAAAAAAAAAAAAAAAAAAAATAGATAAAATAAAAAAGAAAAAACAGTAGAGATTAAAAATTTAAAAGAGAAAACAATTAGCTTTTGGTGTGAGGCAGGCAGCATAATTGTTAGGCATAGAGAATACCAGTGGTCGTATAGTACGAGGCTCAGGGAGCGAGTTATTGATTTCTTCTTACTTCATATATCACTATCATTCTTGAGAGATATACCATGAGTAGTTAGAGGTATATTCTAGGAGAACTATGAGCATGCTAAAAAAGAGTCGTAATTATCATCTGTCTATTTTGAATTCATAGTGTGTGAGCAGTAGAATAAGTACGTTTTGATCTATGACATGTCCCAGGCGGATCTAGTGCGAGGATCATACAGAGGGGGACAAGGAAAATAGCCACTAAATTTTGTCTGCGTCTCACAAGTTGAGTAACTTAACTATGTATCGCTCTAAAAACACACTGATGGGGCTCAGGAGCTGGCTTAGTCAATAAAGTGCCTATTGTGCAGTCCAAGGAAATAGGGACTATTAATTTGGATCCCTGCACCCACGCTATCAGCCTTGGTGATGAAGGTCGGAAAACACAGTGTCCGGCATCCTACTCTCAGGATCTTGTGGAGGCTTGGCTGGGCCAAAGACAAAATGAAACATCCTTGGGGGCACCCAGTTCAGTAAGAAAACCCTGCCTACAAACACATACAGAGGCATATCTGATTAGGGTTTAGAACAAATTTATTAGGAGATATAAATGACATTTCTTGGGATATTGGATAATTGGTTAAATCATAATTTTCTCAGGGTATTAGCTTGAGAGAGAGAAATTAAACATAATCATTACCTGGTACGATTAATGGACTTTGAAGCTGGTTGATGTTGCTTTACTAGAGTGTAAGGATATGGGCAAGCAAGACAGACAAGATTGCTGAAAGAGAATTGCTCTCTCTGTTGGGTCAATTCAGACAATGGGGAAGTGTATCACTTGGATTCCAACAATGCTGAGTAGATAAGTAAGGGGGTACATTGGTGATTTTTGCTGTACTGCTGAGATGCTTCCTGGTTCAGTGATAAGTACAAATAAGTAATCACTTTAGTGAAAAACAGTAAATACTCTATCAAAGAATCTGAATATAGAGCTGATGCTGATATTTTGTTTATGTATAACATGTATAAGTGAAGATTGTGATGTAAGCTGGAGCAGACTGATCAATTTCTAAGTGTGATTAGTAAGTTAGAGTGAACATGACAGGTGTATTTTCCTACAATTTCCTGTAGAATTTTGATGACTATTTTTATAAAAGGTTATCATTTTAAATATAAAGCAACAAATTATGCACACATTATCCATCAGACAAACATAGTTCATGGGTGCATAGACACACCAAAGCAACCCAAGTCAGAGATGAATACTGACACGTGTTATTATGAGGAAAAGTAGAATTACAATTTTCCCTTTAAATTTGCTTTCTCCCTGTGTGGTTTTCGATTTGGTGAAATATAGAACCTTATCTAGTGTCTGAGTGGTGACATAATCTATACTTTCTGCTCTACATCTACATTTTTTTCTTCAATGAGCAAAGTAATGCTAGATTCTGATAAATTATGCAATATACCACCCCATCTTAACATCTTATTATGTACACTTGTTTTATCTTTTTTATGTTGTTATATGAACAATAAAAAGGAATTGTGTATTTTGGTTGTAGACGCACAAGGGAGCATTGATAATGTATTTGGGAAACACATAATTTTATTATTTTATATATGAACACTGATATTTGATAATTATGCTTTATGATGGAATATATAGGCTGCTGACAGGTGGAAATCAGAATAGATTGATGACTTTATAATAAGTATATAATTGGTCAGGTGTACAGCAAGTAACTATCTGTGGATTATTTAATCATAATTAAATTTTATCTGAGGAGTTGTTAGTAATCTGACTATGTAAATTAGGATATTACATATTTTGAAACTCATAAATTGGTGGATCATGCGAATTTACAAATGTCACCAAGAACAATATAATGGATTTAGTAACCAAACGAAAAGTAAAGTCTGGATAAATGGTTTTATCGATATTTGAGTTAATAAACTCGTGGGAAAATAATGATTATGATGCCTAGATTGTATGGACCTTGTGGTATGAAATTCATTAGAATAGGGAAAGAATAATGGCGAAAATTTATGACAAACCTCCGAATAATTCTCCAACAAATAGTTCTTATAGGTGCTGGAAGAGTGATGGCTCGTGGTTAAGAGCACACCGGACTGCTCTTTAGAGCAGAAAGGAGGCAAGGTTGATATATCCTAGACACCCAGATGGGGGCAAGACAATCTTTAAGCCGGAGCGGGATGTGTTGTGATTAATAGGGCTTTTAATCCTAAGCACTTGGGAAGGTACAGAGACTAAGCAGTGTGATTCTGGTATATGTAGGATTTATGACTGGGCCTAGCACTGTTCTTAAGGAATAAGTGAGATGTTCAAGGGACAGCAAGTACATGGAATTAACAGCTGTTCTCAAAAAGGGAATGCACAAAACATAAAAAAGAAAAGTTGCGTAATTATATGAGGGAGGGTAAATTGATATGGGAATAAGGAAGCCGGGAGAAAGTGGTGGAAGAGTAAAATTCGCCAACCGCATATAGGTTTTCAGTACAATATGTAACATTAAGACTGAAAAAGGATAATGAATCACTTAAACGACTAAAACTCCGAAACAAAGATAAGTTATTTAACAAAGAGCTGTTCAATGAGATTTATTTATTTTTATTTATTTTTTATTTATTATTTATTAAATTAATTTACTTTTGAATCTTTTTTGAGACCGGTCTCCCTGTAGCCCCAGCTGTATGACTCACTCGTAGAACCAGGCTGAGACACTTGAAGTCCAAAGTTAAATCGCGTCTGTGTCTTGCATTCAAGCAATGTGCCTAGGTTATAAGGGCATGCACCACAACAACGGCTTTCATGAGTTATTTAATAGTACAAATTACCAAAATCACAGGAATGGAAGTAGAAAGGCATTTTAACAAAAAAGCTTCTATATATAAGTACACTAACAAGCTGGGTCAGAAGGTTAAAGTGTGACTCTAAGTCTGCGGTACTGAGTCTCTACCCTGCAGCCCTGAGCTCTTAAACAGATAAAGCAGTCCCAAAGCTTGTTCTCTGTTACCATAATGTGGTACCAAGGGATCAGCTCCTCTCCTCAAAAATACGAACAAAAATTATAATAATAAATATACATACTCTAAACAATAAATCTTCATCACAAATGAAAAAATTCATTGAAATGGGAAAAATAATAAGAAACTCTGTATCTGAGAGGGATTTTCATTTTTATAATATGCAAAACTCAGACGTGAATATAAGTAGGAAAATGTATATCACTCAGTCTTAGGGAGATTTCTCTTTTTGTTTCAAGATTGTTGGAACACTATGGTCCATTAGATTTTCCCAGCTGTAATAATTACAGATTTATTGACATTAGGCTGCTTTGTAACACATCTGAATAGTTGTAAAATTCTATTGGAATGACATCACATCTCTGGCTCGTGGGCATGAAGAAACAAGATGAAATCACCATCTCTGTTTTCACACATAATATTTGCAATAGTTAGTTACCTTTATACTATCCACTTCTCGTCAGCACCCTCCAGCACCCACCTCCCAGAGTTCTAGATTCTGTCCATTGTGGCTAGAGTCCTCATGTGCCCAAACCATTCTTCCTGCCACCTTCAGGTGCCAGTATTCCTGATCTCTAGTCAAGCCTACTGGAGCCACTCTCTTAAAGAGGACAGATTCTTCCTCATCAACTGTGCCCTTCTTCTGCTTGTGTAGTACTTGGGTATAGGTTCAATTTTAGATTATCTCTGTAGATTGGGCATACTTTCAAATGTATTGTTCTGTTCTGACCAGTTCTGGGATTCTGTGGTACTTTCAATCTGTTGGAAGAGAGTCCTTTGATGAGTGATATACATCCACTATCCTTTTATATACAATTATAGGATCATTTTATTGAGTAGATGTCACAGCATGGTGAATGGACACATCCACATCACCAGCAGTCAAGAAAATGCCCCATAAGCCATGTCACACAGATCAGCATCCAGAGGAGGTAATTCCACAACTGAGGTTCTGTCTACCCAAGTTGAAAACAAGTTATCTAACACAGATACATGTGGCTTGTACCGTGCAGCATGACATAAATCATCCAGGAAGTGCATAACTACCAGAAAACATATGCCACTCTTGTATCAGTGGGTCTATCTTTCTAGACAAGTCATGGAAGGCTGGTATGATTCATAGCTTGGAATAGGTCTGCTTATTATTTTTCTCATCTAGATCAATGTAGACTTAAACATCCAACACTATGAAGAATGGTTATCAATCTTGGTTTCTCATGCCCATCTCAGCCAGGTAAGTGATGTGTGCATTGCAATAGACAATTTACAACATTTCGAGTGTACAAAAAGCAATGTAATGAACCTTAATGTTTAAGAGGGGAAATCTATAGGATCTTGGTGTCCACAACTACTAAAAAGGGTAAAGTCATAACCCGGATTTTCAACTTGTTGCTTGTTGTCTGAGAGTCCTTGGATCTCTGTTATAGGTAACTCAATAAAAATCTCCTTTTATAAATGTGTATCTTTAGAATGGTTAAGCAGTAGTAAGTTTTCATGTGGCTTTTCCAAAAGTCTGTAGTGTTAGAATATCATTCCCATATTCCTGACTCTACCTTATCCCCATACTCTCCCAAGTTAAACATTTTCTATTCCATTGTGTTCATTTTACCTCTTTAAAGAATAAATTCTAATCTCCTTTGCTTGACATCCACTGCCAAAGCTGCTTATTAGATTCTGGATTTCTATGGTACGTTATCTAGGGTTCTCTAGAGGAGCAGAAGGGACAGAAAAAATACATATATATTATATGATATTTATTTACTAGTTTACTTGAAAAAAAAGTAAGTAAAACTGATCACACCTGAGTGGCTGAGTACTGATAGTTTCTCAGTTCTTATGGCCGCCTGGGGGCCTTGGTAGCAGGGGAGTCTCACAGTGGCTGTACTGTACTGCAGAGGATGACAACCTGCTATTTGCTCAGTCTATAGGGCTAGAACCAGCCTCAAAATTCCTAACCAGTCATTGAAAACCTGGAGGTTTTCTTAAAGGGCTGTGGCTCAGGTGGATGAGAAGCAAAGCAATCTAACTTTCTCATGGAGCTGTTGCCTTGGACTCTGATAGTTTTAGTTGTTTCCTTTCATGGGGCTGACAGTTTTGTGTCCAGGCATAACTTTCGATCCTACTAATGAAGCACAAGCAATTTAAGATATATAGGTATTTAAACAGTACATAATTGTTTTATGGTAGGTTACTTGGTATAGACAGAGATGTTTGGATGGTAATGTTAATCTGTGAATATACATTTTTATCTGTTAATATGACAGGGGTCTTACTGTGGCCTTATAACATGGGTTTGGGCACAACTGCTTGCAAATTGGTTTTACATGAAAGGAGCTTGTACTTTTCTATAAATATCATTCTTAAAAAAAAAAAAATTGGAAAGAAATTAAACAAGAAAGATACAGAGAAGATTATGGCAGAATGCATGATTTGGGATGGGGTGGGGTGGGGGTGGGTGGAAGGGAAAGGCGAATATACCTGTGATAGAAAAATGATTATGAAATTCACAAAGCATTTAATAAAAATATAAAGGGCGCTGGTGTCTATAGGACAACTAGCATAAAGGGCCTGAAAACACTGACTTGATGTCATACAAAAGATCAAGAGAAGTAGGAGCCAAAGATCAACCAAGCATAAAGGCAAATGATCCTACTTTTGCCATAAGCCTTTTTATATCTTGGTCATAACAGAGAGTGCTGCCATATTTGGGGTGGATTTTCCTGTATCAGTTAATACAGTCAGTGATAATTCTTCACGTTGTGACTCCATACTCAGTTGACTCTAATTCATGGTCAGTTGTCATTACAATAAACCATCACCTATGGGTACTCCAGCTCAAACACACACCTAGTGATACCTGGGACATATCTCAACAAAATAAAGGCACTTATTCAAACCATAACAAACATTATATGAAATGAAAAAAGAAAAACAGCATTCCAAATGCAGGATTATAAAGGAAGGTTCACTTCTCTACTTCTATGCAATATGTTGCTTAAAGTCTAAACCAGAACAAGAAGACAAAGAAGTGAAGAGGATAAAGGGAGGAAAGGGAATAAGTCAAAGTTCTTTTAGCAGATGATATGATTGAATGCATAAAATACTAAATCCACATGGAAAAAAACCCTGGAGCTGATAATCAGTATAGAAAAGAAAAGAAACTCTACTGTGACCCTGTGGGCTATGGAAGCATATACCCAACAAGCCCATGGGAATGGTATTACATACCACTGTGTGCATGTACGTGTGTGGGTGTGTGTGTGTGCTGTGTGTGTGTGTGTGTGTGTCAGTGGAAACATACTGAAAAAGAAAAATACCGGGAAAGAAACCAAGGAAAGAACTGAAGAAGGTTCAAGTCTCACGCTCATGGACTGGCAGGATTAATATTTGAGAAACTTCATCTACAAAAGGAATTACAGATTCAGAAATTCCAGTGCACCTCTTCACGAAAATCTTTCATACTATCATATAATCCAGCTATTTCATCCTGAGCATCTTCCAAGAGGACTCTCTTCTAGTACGAGAACCCCCTGCTCATCCACGTTCACTTATGCTGTGTTCACAATAGCCAGGAAACGGGCACAGCCTAGATGTCTAACAACTTATGAACAGATAATACAATGTGGTGTATGTACACAATATGATAGTATCAGCTATAAAAAATAAAATTCTGAAATTTGCAGGTAAAGGATGGATCTGATAAATTTTGAATGAGTAATCCATACCCAGAAAGACAGAGCTGCATGTTCTCTTTCATGTGAGGATAGTAGCTTTCAATTTTTAGATGTGTAACTTTAAATTAAATTACCCATTGTATAGTCCCTTTTCTGTTGCTGTGATAAACCACATGAGCAAATTGATATTTAAAGGGAAGAGTTTATTTGAGCTTATGATTGTCGGTTCCAGGGAATTAGAGCATTGTGGCGGAAGCATGGTAGCCGGGGCTGGAAGCAGCAGAGGGTCACATCTCACAATGAGCACAGGAAGTCAAGAGGAGAGACTGGAGACTGCAAGGCTTGTTAAACTCACTAAGCCCCCCCAGTGACATACATCCTCCATCTCGCCACACTTCTAAGACCTCCAAGAAATGTGCCACCAACTGGAGAAAATGTTCTGAATCTTAAAGCCTATGGGGGACACTATCATTCAAACCACAGGGCCACACCTCTAAGACCTCCAAGAACAGTGCCACCAATGGAGACAAAATGTCTGAATACTTAAAGCCTATGTAGGGACACTCTCATTCAAACCAACCACACCCTGATCATCAAGCTCTCCAAATTAGGATTTAAACACAGGTAAGAATACTCTGTACCTTAAAGTATAAGGTTTTAAACACAGGTAAGAATACTCTGTACCTTAAAGTATAAAATACATTTTGTAGAATGGATTCTGTTCTTTTAATTGATATATGTTTTAGAGTTGAGGCAACAAAACTTGTAAATACGTATATCTACAAGTGTAATAATGCCATGTTTTTCCATTTTCCCTGTTTGATTTTTCTCTATATAGTCTGGTAATCTCAAAGATTTTTAGATTTGGGGGAAATAGAAGGAAGTAAAATAAGATTTTTTATTTTCCTTTAGTAGCTAATTATCCTAACTCTGGTCTACTAATATTCATGCAGATTTAAATGCATAGTCCTGTTAAATAAATTAAACCCATTTCTAGAAACAAATTAACTTGCATATCATATATATATATAATATATATATATTCTGTTTTATATTATCAATCTGACTATAGTAGTAGATATTGTTGTTTCTTCTCCATATAATTTGTTGAGTTGGGAAAATTTACTCTCTATTAACCTAGACATTATATCAGCAAAGCAAAAGGGAAATTACTGCATGTTAAAATTTTTAAGCATCAAACTTATTGACAATATTTTTTCTGCTTCAGCTTGGGCTAAAGGTAAGGATAGCTGAATTATACTGTGGACCTGTGGCCTATGGAAGCATATCCCACACAAGCCCTAACAACCCTTAAGGGTGTTAAACCTCTAAGGAACAATAAACAACAGTTGTTAATAAAGGAATTATAGAGTTTCAGAAAGGCAGTCACCTGTAAATTCCAAAATTGTATTCTATTTAGAAATGGGGTCAGAACAGACGTGTTTGGGCCATCAGACAATGGCAATTCCAGCTCAAGTTTGAGGAACGGAATGGAAGATAGTCTCAGAATTAAAACAGAGCATGGAGAGAGCTAGAAATTCCCACTGATGTCCTTCTTGCTGGATTTTTGTGAGGGTGAATTGTCAATTTAGGAAAACTGCAGAACTAGATCATTTTCTTTGATACCATCCCATTTTATCAACCCTTTCTTCTGCTGTCCTATGAACTTCTAATGGACACCATTACCAGGTTAATTTCTCCCTTGTTGAACAAAATGACATAGCTGGGACAGTTAGAGGGCTCTTAGTCTCCACTAAGCCTGTTACTCTCCTATCATTCAAGCTCTAGTCCAGGCAAAGGAAATAATAGGTTAATATTACATTTCTCATTAGCTGAGAGTGTGGTTGGTGAGAACTTGTTGAAAATCTAAGTGGTCTTGAAGACAAGATTCCCACAGGAAATGTGCACCAAATGTGAATTCTTTGTAACTGATTTTTCACAGAACAAAAGACACCGAGAATGCAAGGATGGGCCAGAGAGCTCAAGGTAATTGCAAACTGTAACTACCCCAGTATTATGCATCCATGGAGAGTTTTCCATCCCAGATTAAGCACAGCACAACTGATTAGCTTAGCAAAGCTGAAAAGAGCAATTACCCACTTCACTTTAATTGGGGAAACACCAGCATAATAGAACATGGTGGCCTCTAATACATTACCTTGCCAAATGTCACATGCCTAATAGCTAAATCAGTGTTATATGGGATGAACATACTCATGTGTCTATAGTAACACCCCAGTCACAATCTTCTCATTCTGCTAAGCTGGGTAGTAGAGTACTATGGTGATACCAAATTATAGCTTCACCTTTTCCTTCCTACTAAACAAATAATACAATTAACAGCAATGATAACCCTGAACAACCTGCGGGCTCAATGTTTGTAAAGCAGTTTCTAACTGAAATGTATCCTCATACTTAGGTACTTCCATTACGCGTTATTGAAATGTTAATGAGTAATGCTTAGTAAATGTGACCAATTCAAGGTCCAATGACATCTGAGATGTAAAGATAAACAATTGGCATCCTTAAAGTTTAGTTTCCATGTAGTCTCATGATCTCTCTGTAGTCATTTGGAATAGCCGATAGTTCATAAAATGAATGTGGATAAAGTATAAATAGGTTGAATGTCATAGATCATGGTTTATGGGAGAAGTGGAATAAAGCAGCTACGTGAGGAATATGAAAAGAGTAAATTATCCCAGGGAAGTTCTCTTTCAGAAGGAACACAAATTAAACAACAGTTCCCATTCAAGGAGGTGGATCTAATATGCCTTCTTGATAGTTCAAATTCCAGCAAAGCAGTGGAGAAATTATGCAATAGATTAGATTATTACTTTGGTTTTTTAATTTTAAAATATGATTGATACTCCCACTTAAAATTCATACTGACAAGACTAATCATTGAATATGTTCCTCAAACATTTAGAGCCAGAGACACTTTCTAAGTGGAACCAGAAGACCTCATAATAAACAACACAACATATTCATTAGCAGCAAATTACTAAATTAGGCACTTAAATGGTTGGTGAATTTCAATTACATTTTAGTGCAATATTTCTTTCACAGATACAGGGTGGCTTAGTACAATATCTTATAAATTTAAGCAAACAACATAATGGCTTAGGCGCATGTTAGAGAATGATGCTAAATTTTGCATGAATTTCGAACAATAACAAAATTTAAAGATGATTGTTTAAAAAAAAAAAAAAAAAACAGAGAAAGTTAAAAGAACGAGTTACTGGCAGAATACATGATCTGGGATGGGGGTGGGGTGGGGGGGGGAAGGGAAGGGAAAAGCCTGAGACGAAATGAAAAAAATGACTTGTGTTCGGTAAGAAGCTGTAAATAAAAGATAAAAAAAATTAATATAAAAAAAAATAAAAATGATTTTTTGAGGTTATTAGTAAGTGATAGTTGATAAGGTATAGAAAAGGTAAGTAAAGATGTTTATTGGGATAGTGTATGTGATCACTAGAGGAATGTATAGGTTGTACAGTGTAAAGATGATTTATTGGGTTAGTGTTGTGATCACTAGAAGAATGTATTGGTTACACAAGGAAAATGTGACACAACAAATCACACTGTGACAGCAATAAAAGAATGAATTCATGTATGAAATCACATAAGAGTCTACATGCACTGAGATTTTTAGTTTCTCATTACTTAAGTAAAGACAGTTAAAATGGAGATTAACTAAAGCTATAATGAAATCTTTACCTAAGAAAGATATTGCTTTATAATTTAAGCATTATAAAGTTGTCTTTTGGGCTAGATTATGTACGTTAGTTTTTAGTTGAGATACTATAAGCTAGGCGTAGAACTCTGTCCTATGCAGCGGTTATATCCATGCTATTTTCTGCATCTACATACCAATAATCAAGTTAGGCAACACTTTTCCCTAGTTAACGCATGTGAACTCTTGCAGGATGCACCTCCTGGGGTTACCCATCCAATACCTGTCAATTTGTCTAGAAGGAATGGATAGACATCACACTATCTGTCCTCGGGCACGTGACAGCAGACTGGTGCACTTCATACATGCAGGCATACTTCATCACTTAAAACATATTACCAGTAATATTACTTCACTAGCTATCCAGCATTTTGACGTGTCAAGACTTTCTTACATGCAGTACTACGTTGTGCCTTAAGTGACTATTGAGTATATTCTTCCTATAATTACATTGCTGTGACACGTCGTGATGAGGTGACTATTGATCCATAAGACAGTAACCCCATCTGTTTTTTAGTCATGAGTACCAACATATATGTGTCTATACTAATTAAGTTAGTGAACGGTAAGTCCTTGGGTTAATTTATGAAACTGGTTAAGTAATGTCTAATGAATCAACTGTTGTGAAAAAAGCTGGAATTCAAAAATAATGTGGCCTATTGTCAGAAAACTGGGAGCCCTTCTCATGCTAGTGCCAGTTTGCTTGGGCACTGAGAGATGATTGATGTTGAACTGTTTAAACATACATATGACCAGAGCTTGTTCTGTTTAATTTCCTCTTTAGAAAATGTATAGCTTTTTGATTCTCGTCGTAAAGAAACAATAGGAAGTGAAAGTAGACAGAGTGGGAGGTAAATCTTCAACTAACTGATAAATTTGACAGAGTGTTAATGTCAAGATATATAGACTACTCAAAACAAAGAAGTAGAAGAATAATGACGCTACTCAAAAGATGGAGTAAAGAGATGAACAGAGACTTCACCAGTGAGAATTAAAGATGGTTGAGAAACATCTTAAAAGAGCATTCTTCATTAACAATTAAGGAAATACAAATTAAAATCACTCTCAATAAAACTTACTAAGATCAAGAAAACAAAAGACCAAGTCCTGGAGAGGTTGTGGGGGAAAGGGGACGACTCTCCACTGCTGGTTGGGAATGTAAGCTTGTACAACCATTATGGAAAGCAGTGTGGGAAGAACCTTAACAGACTCAAAATGGGTTACACCTGACCAGTCACTCACACCTGGGTATATACCCACAAGACTCGTCTTACCACAGAGATTGCAATCCATGTTTTGCGTCTCTTTTAACAATAGTGAAGAGTTGGAAAACCTAAATGCCCTCAACATAGACGAATTGGATGGAAGAGTGTGTACAATTGCTTTAATATTCGTGGTATCATGCCTTTAATGTCTAGACACTCGAGAGAGACGATGCAGTGCAAGATCTTTTGTCATTCAAGGTTCAGCGGAATCTAATAAGAGATTCAGGACAGTGTAGTATACAGGGGAGACAACCCTGTCTACAAAAAAGACCAAGAAAAATGAGTTGAGTACTTCCCTCTACCAATGGAGTACACTCAACAGTAAAGAAAGATGGCATCAAATGATACTATTGCAGTTTAAATGAAGGAAGCTCAAAGCCTCATTAGTAGTCCTAAGTAAAGTAAAAACAGAAATAAAAGAAGAGGCAAATAATCAAAAAAAAAAATCATCAGGAGCAACACAAAATCACACAGTTGAAAGGCAAGCTGTAAGGACATTATTGTTATATTTCTTTTTATCTGAAAGCAACTATGTGTTTAATATGCAAAATACTCCTAACGGGCGCACTAGAATCGGCCATTATTTTCAGATTAGTAATATCTGGTTATATGTGTGGAAAGTCATGTATTATATTTAGAGTTAATTAAATGGAAAGGAGGATAAATGTGAATTTCCTAAACCTAATAAAAAAATACCGAGAGAAAGATGGCAGGACAGTTATGGCAAAATGCGATGATTGGGGTGGGGTGGGGGGCGAAAGGGCAAAGGGGATTATGTCTAAGTTGAACTGAAAATGATATGTTAGATCGCAAGAACATCATTAAAAGATTATATTAAAAAAAGAACCCCAAGAGAAATATAAGCCATTTTGAAATGAAGCTCCTTAACACCAAAGGATTTTCTAAAGTGGGAAAATCCTGAAGAGAAGCCTCCTTAAGTCTAGGAAGAAACTCCAAAGCTTTAGGAAGTCCCTAAAACTCACCAGATTCAGTGGGTTGCTCTCTCTGCAAGCAATGTAAGCCTGAGTGGTAATGTCAGTTGAGCTAAACTGGCTGAAAAAGGCAAATCAGCTGACTGGTCTACGCAACTCGAACATGTATGCTCTTATGACTGTTATGAAACAGGGTCTGCGTGCTAGTTCTCTAGTGTGCCACCAGTTTTCCAAGGACAGATATGATGCTGCCATCTGGTGCTCGCATGAGGCTATTATGGGTTGATGCAGTTTCATTGGAAATTAGTTTGTTCTTGATAAGTAGGCTGCTTATCGCTTTTTTTTTTTTTTTATTCCGCTTTTCCTGTCTGGGATGAGTAGATATTTGTTCATGTCTCTTATAGTGTCTCAAACCGCAACGAGAACTTCAGATCCGAGGCTTTGGAGAGCAACTTTGAATCTCTCAAAGTGTTTGCACTGAAAAATAGTTATGTGGAAGAAGAAGGGTTTCAAGGCTGATGAACTGAATGCAGCCCAAGGAGAGATGTTGGCAATGGAATTTATTACTGCAAATAATCTTTTAGCGCGCGCAGAGGTCCATGGCGTCACATGCACACACACACACACACACTAATTGCAGGCCACACACAATACAATTTGTGACAGGAAGCTCTTTCCTCCAGAAGTATTAGCTCAATGTAACTAATGCAGAGTTTGAAGCAATATTAATAACATAATGACTAATCAGCAGATGTAGTTTTTAATAGACCAGAGCCGTAAATATGCCCCCCAGCTCATCCTCTGTAGTGTTTCACTATCAACTGGACCTCTCATTTAGCTAGCTCTAAGACTAACTGACACCTGATCAACGGATTTTTGCATATAAACCATGTATATGGTAGCTAATTTCTTTGAATTACTGTGGACGCCAATGCTGGAGTGAGTTACACACAGTGCCCAGAAAAACAAACGACGAATGTATCACCTCATCTGTGGATGCTAGTGCCAATTACCCTAATTGTAAGTATTTCTTGTAAACGGCCTTGAGCTTTTGTCCAAAGCAGTTGGGAGTGATACATAATTGGAAACAACACAAAACAGTTAAAATAACTAGAAAGGACTTGCATCAAAAGAACTGACTGAAACAGGTGAACTTATCTGCTCAAAACAGTCAACTTCCATGGAGAGTATCAAAGAAAGCTGAGAAAGAAATGAAAGAAACATGTTTGGTCAGAATGCCATGAAGTCTGGTGGGGGTGGGGGAATCAATGGGGGGGGCATGGGTCCAGATTTGTTAAAAAATAAAAATAAATTTATGTGAAAAAATAACATTATGGGTATCATTTTGGTTTTATTATCATCTAAAAGATTAAAATATTTATTTTTGTAGATATCGTTTATTTTGTATACATTGTCTGATTCAAAGCAAAGACCCATTTATCATTAGAATGGTTTGTCCAGGAAAATTAGAAAAGAATGGAAAAAAATTACACTGATTTAAATATTGACTTAAATCCTGGAAATGCCTGAATTAATCGCACAAACATGGACTATTGTACCACCTCAAATTTCAGTTCTGTTATCTTGGAAATGGAAATACAATTGCTCTCTTATTGAGCTGTGCTGATTAATACTAATGAGCACTGAAATTTCCCTGAGTAAATCAGCAGCATAATCATACGCTTTTTACTTGTTTTCTCCTTCAAGTTGTATTTTCTTATCTATTTTACTTCCCATTTCACTCCTTTAACCTCATTTCATTCTATCAGTATTACCTCAGCCTGGGCGATGTATAAATTTTATAAGCAGGAAGGGAAATGAAGAAATGGATCAGCCAATCTTGCCTCTACCATGTAAGTGGTCCCCTTTATTCTCTTCTTTTGTGTTTCAGTGGATGGATTTGATTATATTTTTGTAGGCATATTCTAATTTCTATCCTTTATAGAGTATACTCATTTTAATTTATAATATTAGGCATACATAACATTGGCTCCAATATCATCATCAACATCAATATCCTAAGCCTGTGAATGACAGTTTGTGGCATAGACAGCATTGATAAGCTTCTAGTCTCATATGATTTTTATTTCTAAACCATTCTGAGTGGAAAGCAAATATAATTACTTAGAGAATAGGATGAAAAACCGATTTGGGTGGAGAGAGAGCAATAGAGGCAGAGACAAGTAGAGACAGCAGAAGTCAAAGACATACAGGGAGACTTCTATGCGAATTTTAATTGGAAAGAAGGAAAGGATTTTAATTATTGCATGCACTTTCCATTCAACAAATGTCATACCTAAAAATATTTTAGTCTTCCCATTAAGTGATATTCTTTAGGAATATTGCTCAGTGATTTTATAAAGCTTTGAGTTGTGCAAGCATTTCAGATGGATAGGATCCAGATATTAAGTAGGTCAGTCTGGAAATCAACTTCACAAAATTGGCCAATCATCAATATCATTAAGAATACTGTACATTACTGAAACAATATGGATTGGAGGGAACAACAACAAAAGAACTCGGACAGGGAAGTGACTGAAGCAGTAGAGTTCTACCCCCCCCCAAAAAATAATCTTCTGCTTTGAAAAACTTTGAAAAGACTCAGAAGGGAAAACAGGACATGTATGACAGATGCATGAACTTGGGAGGGGAGGGAGCATGGGGGGAATGAGTCTGGATTGAACTGAGAAGGGATGTATGAAACGCACAAAACTTCAATTAAAGATAAAAAAAGAATACTATACATTAAAACAAACATTGACTTCTATGTAATTTAGGAATGTAAAGTAATATTTCTTTTATTTAATTTATTTTTATTTTTTATTAATTTTATTTATGTGTATGAATGTACTGTCTGCATGTAGGTCTGTGCACCCATGTCGTGCAATGCCGCGGAGGTCAGAAGAGGGTGTCGGATTCCCCTGGAACTGGAGTTCTCCTGGAATTGGAGTTACAGACGGTTCTCAGCCACCATGTGGGTGCTGGGGATCTAACCCGGGTCCTCTGTAAGAGCGGTCGGCGCTCTTAACCGCTAGGCCATCTCTCCAGCCCAGTAATATTTCTTTTTACTTGCATGCAACTCTACTGTTAAAAAGTGAATCCCAGACCCCCCCCCCAAGAAAAAGGCCTGGCCTTTAATCCTAGCACTTGGGAGGCAGAGGCTGGCAGATCTCTGTGAGTTGAAGGCCAGCCTGGTCTACATAGCAAGCTCCAGGCCAGCTAGGACTAAAGGGAGACCCTGTCTCAAAAAGACCAAAAAGAAAGTGAATCCCTAAACATGTTTTAGACTAAACCTACAGTTTATTTTCAGATGTCATAATTTAGGTATATGTGTGGAATATATACATGCATACTTTGGAACAATATATAATTAAAGGGAACAACAATAAAAACAACAAAAAAGATTTGTTTAAAGAACTGACCAAAATAGTAAACTTCTGCACTGAAAAATTTTGAAAAAGGACCAAGATAAAGAAGCAAGACATGTATGGCAGAATGCACGAGCTCTGGAGAGGTGGGGTCCATGGAAGGGGTGATAAGTCTAAATTTTATTAAGAAATATTATATGAAATGTGCAAAAGTTCAATTAAAAATAAAATAAGAATACTGTAAAATCCTAGCTGTGGTGGCACATGCCTTTAATCCCAACACTTGGGAGGCACACAAATCTCTATGAGTTTGAGGTCAACCTGGTCTACATAGTGAGTTCCAGGCCAGCTGAGGCTACAAGGAGACCCTATCTCAAAAAGATCAAAAAGAGAATATTTTAAAATATATAAATAGTCTTACTGGATTTATGATTTTGGAGACTGAGGATAACATCCTCTCACACACAGTCACAGACACACACCCACTACACACACACACTTTTCTAAGTGCTCCAGTGGTTAGTTAGAACCCAGGATATTGGACTGCTGATTAAAGTCCCCCAAAATCTCTAATGACGTGTATTTTGGTGTGAAAGTTGGCATTTGTGTAGATTATATTCCATCATTATAACAAATACCTAGGGTAGACTGTATAGAAAGATAGACTAGATAGAGTTATTGAGGTGTCTGTCCATAATCATTTGATCCTGTTGCTTTTGTAACATGTGTTAAGACAGCATATCATGTCTGTATCATGGGACACACCAAAGCCACCATAGCCAGAGTTGAAGCAAAAGAAAGAAAAGAAACCAGGGTCAAACAGTCTCTTTAGATACAGCTTCCCAGTGATCATAAACTTTTCTACCAGACCCTGATCTCTTCAAAGTTCCAAAAGCTTTCAGTAGTAATGGAATGGCCTCAAGCTTTTAACACATCAATCTCTGGGTAAAGCATTTTGAAACCAAGTTGTTGGAATTTTCTAATAGAAAACAGAGTCTTAGAGACTAGTGACTATAAAACAAACTCTGGAGCCCAACTTGAAATGTGTAATGTGTGTAATTAGAAACTAATATCTACTAAGTATCCCAAATCAATCATGTTCCTGAAATACTGAGTTGAACTAGAGAAAGTTAACATGCTTATGATATATTTTACTTATAAGTATATAAAATCAAGAAATAGATAAGCTTGGAAAATTTTAGCATTGGAGTGTTATGCATTTGAAGGTATTAGAATAGTCTGGGAAGAGATACTTATAAACAAAAGCCTATACTGGACAAATGCAGAGAGCTGCATCACACACAGCATTTTAAGAGTTATATCTGGTCTGTGGAAAAGATTTCTTTCTCATGGTCTCTGACTCATACATATCACTTTAGATGACAGAAAAACATATATGCCCATTGGTCAAAACTTTCATTTAATAGGTGTTTATTTAATATAACCATAAGAAGTCTGCAAGTTCTACAAAGGCTGATATGTTTTGTTACTTGTCCCAATCTATATTTATAAAACATGAACATTACCTGGTGCTTATCATGTGCTAAATGATTAAATGAAATACAGATTGAAATATTTTTAACACAAATGTGGTATTCATTAAGAGGATCTCCTCTTCACTATCTGTAATGGAAAAAAAGAAGAAAAGTATTCCAACATTTTTGTATCACCAATATCCTTCCAGGGTTAGAAATGTCAAGATTTTGTTTCTACCATCAGAAAATTGAAATATCTAGATTACAACATCATAATTATTTTGTCGTATTTTACAATAAAAATATCAATGTGTAAATCATCACAATGCTAACTGTGTAGTACTGAAATCCAGCAAGTATAGCATGGACCATTATTACTTTTTTTTTATGGTTTATTTTATTTGATTTTTTAATTGATGCTTTGTGTGTTTCATACATCTTTTTCCAATTCAGTTCAGGCGTATATCCCCTTCCCTTCACCCCGCCCCACCCCTACCCATCCCAGATCATGCATTCTGCCGTAACTTTTCTGCATCTTTCTGGTTTTTTCTGTTGTTGTTTTGTTTTCATTTTTTTTTAACAATAAGTGATAATTTGTGAGTACAAGCATCCTTCATGTCAAACCAATTTGCGAG
>VZQC01000221.1:487889-596867 GCA_009823505.1 Rhizomys pruinosus | reverse complement strand
GACCATTATTACTACACACTGAGAGCTACTATATAGTGCCACTAAAATCAGCTTTAGTTGAAACATAGAAACATAATTCTAGAGAAAAAATTAAACAACAAATTTTAATAGTTTCATGACTTGGCATAAACAGAATAGTAAGTGTAATTTTCATACCCCTAATTATGCAAGTCAAAGAGGCACATGTACAAGCAAACTCATATTGGAAATATATATTAGTAAGTTCATACTGAGTTCTTTTAAATCAAGTGATCAAGCCCAGTTTCACTCCACTTAAAGTACTTTATTCTATGGAACACTGAACTAATGACCAGATAAAGCATTTTCTGCTAGCTTTAATTTAGCTGGGAGAAGTCATATAAAATGCAATAAAATTATACTGCTCCTGTACTGTTGATATTTGTCCACACGAAGACCCTGTCATACTTAACAGAAGAAAATGTAATTCATGGATTAACATACCATCCAAACATCTGTGTCTATACCAAAGTAACCTACCATAACAATTAGTACTGTTTAAATACCTATATATCTAATTGTGTGTGCTTCATTAGTAGGATCGAAAGGCTATATATTATACTGTTTAAATACCTATATATCTAATTGCATGTGCTTCATTAGTAGGATCGAAAGGTTATGCCTGGACAAGCTGCCAGCCCATGAAAGAAAACAGCCAGAATTGACTAGAGACCAAGACAACAGCTCCAGAGAAAGTAGACTGTTTTGCTTCTCATCCACCTGTACAGTATTTTCTTATATCTAGTAATTCAGATGCAGATATTAAGCAAACAATTGACAGGCTAGCTAGAAGGGAAAATATAATTTAAAAACAAAGAACAACAATCAAAACCAAGCATTGCAGAGACAATTAAACTGTCAGACTTAGAATTTAAAGTAAGTACTGTTTATTCATACATGAAGTACTCTAGTAGAGAGGGTAGAGAGTAAGCACACATAAATAGGCTTGGAAAAAAATAAGAAAGTCCCAAGAATGAACCCAAAATGATAGAGAAAGAAATCTGTACAAGAAATAAAGAATGCTTTGTCTGGGCTTTTTAATAGATTGTACAAAGCTAAGGAGAGAATGGCAGAGGCTGAGGCAGTGTCATAGAAACCTCTAAGATAGAAGGCAAACTGAAAAAGCACTGAGAAAAGAAGCTAGAAAAATGATATAAAGAAAATAATTTTCTGCCAAGCCTGATGACCTGAGTGGAGCCCCAGAACTGACAGGAAAGAAGGAGATAAGCAAGCTCTGCATGCTATCCTCAGGTCTATGTACACAAACCATGACACCCCTGCATGTATGGAGGCACACACAAACATACATACATATAGACACAGATATGTACATAAACAAATGTACACAATACAGACAATACTTAGGTATGAATTTAACAAAAAGTGTAATGTTTCTAAGTTCTGACTTAAAAAAATACTGTTAAGAAAATGTAAAAACTTAAAAGAAGAGAAAAGCATCTCAGATGCTTGATGTGGAAGATGTAACATCATTACCCGATAGTGATAGTCCACAGGTTAATTGGCAGATTTAGTGAAAACTGTATCTGTATCACATGTGAATTCTTTGAAAAAATGTGTTAAATAATTGTAAACATTTAATTTTTAATTTTTAATGAAATTCAAAGTGGCATAAAAAGCCAAAACTATCTTTTTTCTATAATTATTTATTATTAACACTTATTTCTATCTAATTTATGTGTGTGTACCTGTGTGTCTATATCTATACTACATATATTGAGATGCCTTTAGAAGACAAAAAAGGCATTTTTCAGGCAGTTATTATCTGGGTGATGTGGGTGCTGGGAACTGAACCTAGGTCGTCTATAAGAGCAGAAATTGTTTTTATCAGGTGAGTAATCTCTCTAGTGCCCAAAACAATCTTGTCTAGGATTTTCTGATTGACCTCAGTAGCTGAAGTGAACTGATAGTTCAGATTTACAGCTTACCTGAATCTTGGTTTGTGTAGATTTACAGTCTACATGCAGCATTAGCTAAATGAGAAAGCTTTTACAGTTCTACATGAATACACATAGGC
This sequence comes from Rhizomys pruinosus, assembly GCA_009823505.1. Classification (NCBI taxonomy): domain Eukaryota; kingdom Metazoa; phylum Chordata; class Mammalia; order Rodentia; family Spalacidae; genus Rhizomys; species Rhizomys pruinosus. The sequence continues at coordinate 594,814 of VZQC01000221.1, read as the reverse complement.
CTCCCCTTCATTAGTTACTGAACTTTTTAAACTGGTATTGTAACATTACGACAATGTTTTGTGCCAATTTTATAAACCAACAGTGCAATATGTGTTACTTTTCCAAGGCAAACCAAAGGTATATTTCTCAAGGTTCTTGCTGCCTTCTTCTGCGGCATTTGATTGAGGATCTTTTATACATTTGTAATAGAAAAAAATAAACCAGATTGCATTTTTTAAATGAATCATAAACCATGTACCATGTTTCTGGTCAAGATCGTGTAGGATAAGTTAAACTTAATTGCATTCTATTAACCAATATGAGTGTATTTCTTATGCATAGTTATGTTGAAATAAAGTTCTAAAAAGCAAAAGAAAAATAATCATGGTTCTCAGTTTAAGACACTGTACCATTGTGATGAAGAAAAACGATATAATTGAAATTCCAGAAATAAATTCACATAATTTGTGCTGATTATCAGCATAGTACTAAGATGGTTCAAATGATTCTGTGCCAAGCAAATAGTTAAAATGATTCACACCATGTAAAACAACTCAAAGTGAAGAGAGACCCCAGTGTAAATGAAAACTCTTGAATAATGGGTAATCATGGCTTAGAGTTGGTGAAGTTTCATATCTATTGTGCAAAATGGCAAAGGAAAAGCAGGTTTTATAAATAAAATTTATTTACATAGTTCACAAGTTACAGATAGACGATAAACCTGCCAATAAATCAAATAAAGAATTTTTAAATAGTGTATCAAGAAGATATTTTTTTTTAAAAAATGAGTTGTTTGCCATTTATATCATTGGGAAAATATATATTAAAAATCCAATGAGATTGAAATGTATGTCCATGGGGCTGGAGAGATGGCCTAGCAGTTGAGAGCGCTGACTGCTCTTGCAGAGGACCCGGGTTTGATCCCCAGCACCCACATGGCGGCTGAGAACTGTCTGAAACTCCAGTTCCAGGAGAACTCCAGTTCCAGGGGAATCCGAGACCTCTTCTGACCTCTGCGGCATTGCACGACACGGGTGCACAAACCTACATGCGGACAGTACATTAGTACACATACAGAAATAAATTTTAAAATTTTTAAAATTTATAAAAAAATATGTATATCCGTTATAAAAGATTAACTGTCACCTTTTGCTGGTTTATATTTCCTAACTCAATTACATGTTAATACCATTGATAAAATATTTTTTTTAATTAATTTTTATTTATTTCTGTATGTGTATGCTGCATGCAAGTCTGTGCACCCGTGTCGTGCAATGCCGCGGAGGTCAGAAGAGGGTCTCGGATTCCCCTGGGACTGGAGTTCTCCTGGAATTGGAGCTTCAGACGGTTCTCGGCCGCCATGTGGGTGCTGGGGATCGAACCCGGGTCCTCTGTAAGAACGGTCGGCGCTCTTAACCGCTAGGCCATCTCTCCAGCCCCATTGATAAAATATTTTAATGTAAAGTATTGGAATCTAATTATGAATCTTGGAATTATAGTCTTATTCAAAAGAGCTGGTACTGAATAACAGATAAACATTGAAACAAACTTTGAAAGTGTTTTTTACTTGTCCTGAAATTACAAATTTTACAGGATTTTTAGACAGTATTGAAAGAGGTCCCAAGAAACCTTACATTTCATATTTTACAAGCAGCATATCAAAAATTGCAGTGAGAAATCACATTAGGAAACATGTAATTGAGGCCAAGATACTCACTTATAGTCAACCTCCACAAAAAGTAAGGAGCTGGCAACTTGACAACAGGGTCGAGATGAGAAGTTTGAGTGGTGCCATGGGACCTCTTCACGGGGCTTGACTTAGCCATGAAGTACAATAAGCCCTTTGCCAATGACCTATGGTAGAGGCCAGGACAATAATTTAGTCTCCAATTGAAATCAAAATGATATTATTGTCTAGCTGACTTCAGGTTATATACATGCAGCACATGTCATATGTATTTATCATCTGGTTTTTGACTAATTATCCACATTTCAGCAAATTTCATGTATCAGGTAACGTTTGTACAAATAAACGAATGAAATGGTTTTTGTGACCATTCTGAATTAATTGCAATAATGCAAGGTGAAAAGGTGCTAGTTTTTAAGCACATCAACCATTGAAATCTTCAAGGAATCTTGGGATAAGGGTATTGTCAGCAACTGGAACTGTTATACCTAAAATGCAATTCTCTGACTTCCTCCTTTTTCAGGCTAAAGACTGAGAGGCTCTGACTTTGTCTAGGAGCTATAGGACACTCTCTCAAACATGTGGTGAAGAGAAAAGGGTGTTAAAGCACCACTCTTCTCAGTAGTAGAAAAAGTCTTATTCATGTTGTTAATTATGATTATTCATCCCATCCTGGTTCATTTGACTTTGTTTCGTCTGTCACAAAAAGGCATCAGACCCTGATATTTATGTTTGCACACTCTTACAATGCTTAACTGTGCACCTCTAAGCTCTTCATCTCACATGGAAGCCCAGCCTGTGTGAGGCTAAGATATTATTACTTCACTATTATGTAAAATAAGAATTACAGTTTGTTTGTCTATGATTAATTACTGCTTTCTCCTAAGGGAGGCATTGCTGAGTGTTTTCATATGCAAATATATGCCAGGCTGCCAGGGCAAAATCAAATCTCTAATCCTAAAAATCACCTTAAATGAAAGTATCACTGTCTATTGCCAAAGTTGTCACTTGCCAAAAGAAATGAAATAAATATCTAAGAAGAATTTCAATGATAGAGCTGTTTTTTTTTTTTAAGTGAGAAATCCTTTCTTGCTATGGAAAAGGCATCCGATGTCAATGTGTGCATTCCTTAAGACTTGAGATAATTGCCTCAATTTAGCTGACAATCAGATAATGCCACTTTTACAATTGTGAATGGTGTTGACACTGAATGTTCCTGAACGGCACGAAAGATGTGAAGCAAACTTAGAAAAAAAAAATACTCTAGCATCTGCTGAAGTGTTTTCTGCCAGATGAAATTCTAGATACATGTTTTCTTAAAGTCTAACTCTGTGACTCAAATTTCATCCTTGATTTATTACAAAAGAAAACCCAAACAAACAGACATTCATACAAATCATCACTACTCACAACAAAACAAAGAGCAAGTCAAACAATAAAACAACACAACTCCAGTTAGTCTAAGAAATAACACCAGTATCAAAATCACTACTTTGAATTAAATTAAAAGTCATGTTGAAATCTCTGTAAAAATCTGTATATGACACAAACATATAACAAGTTGTATGACTGATGGAGAGAAATATGTACTTGGGAACTGAACTTTTCTCATCTCTAGTACCTGCTCATTTCTATGACATTGAATATGTTTTTGGTTGTGTTTGAATTTATCAAATTATAGTTTTCAAAGTGAAGGAGATAGCTCAGTGACTTAGAGTGCTTGATGTCTAAGAATGGATATTTCAATTTGAATTCCAGCACCTATCGAAAAGCCAGATATGGGTGCACATATATCTATAACCCCAGCCTTGTAGGGCAGAGATAGGAACATTGCCCCGTTCCTTATATATCATCCTACCTCTAGGCGAATAAGAGACTCTGTATCAATAGTATAAAGTGAAGAGTGACAGAGTAGGCATTATAACCTACAAGATATTCCTTCAGTCTTTTTGAACACATACTCTCAGACAACTCCATACATATGTGCATTTATCACACACGTGTAGCTACAGAAATTGTAATATATTGAAGGAACATAATGCTACCTTTTAGTAAGGAATTCTGTGGAAATTAAATTTGTTTTATAAAATCCAAAACAACTGCTACTGTGATTGTCTCATGTTAGACATTTAAGGGAGTTATATTTTCATTTTTTAAATTTATTTATGTGTATGAATGTACTGTCTGCATGTAGGTTTGTGCACCCGTGTCGTGCAATGCCGCGGAGGTCAGAAGAAGGTGTCAGATTCCCCTGGAACTGGAGTTCTCCTGGAATTGGAGAAACAGAAGGATCTCAGCCACCATGTGGGTGCTGGGGATCGAACCCGGGTCCTCTGCAAGAGCGGTCACGCTCTTAACCCCTAGGCCATCTCTCCAGCCCAGGGAGTTATATTTTCATTGGAAACACAACTACGTATCAAGTTTTTTTTTTTGGTTTTTTTTTGTTTTTGTTTTTGTTTTTATTTATTTTTGTATGTGTATGAATGTACTGTCTGCATGCAGGTCTGTGTACCCGTGTCGTGCAACGCCGCGGAGGTCAGAAGAGGGTCTCGGATTCCCCTGGAACTGGAGTTCTCCTGGAATTGGAGCCACAGACGGCTCTCAGCCGCCATGTGGGTGCTGGGGATCGAACCCGGGTCCTCTGCAAGAGCGTCAGTGCTCCCAACCGCTAGGCTATCTCTCCAGCCCACGTATCAAGTTCTTAACTCTCACAAACCTGCAAGGAAGGCCATTGAATTCATGAAGAATTCAATCACTCCAGGAAGTCCCTGACATTGACCAGGTTCACCACTTTCTGCCTCCCCAAGTTTACATAAACCCTATGAATTCCTGTCAGAAAAATGTTAGACAAGCTAAACTGCCTAGAAGAGGCTCAGACTAGGTGCACTGCGTGGATGACGCAGAGACCAAGCCCAGCTCAAACCAACTGAGTAAACTGGAAAAGGCACTCTCCAACCTGTTGAGCTGCCAGAAACTTGTGTGGTCTGCTCCAGGTTTCTAGCTTATGTAAATTGTCACCCTGGCTGAAGTGATGGCTGCTGATGCAGCTGTCTTTCAATCACTTGTGGTCCCCCAAGTGACCCCAATAAAACCCATTGGTTCACCACATTGGATTTGGGAGTATTCTTACTGTGGTTCATGGCTGATTTCCTATCTTGGGTGAATAAACCTTTATTTGTATCTCCCTAGAAAGGGTGTCCTATAAAAAACTGTTTCCATCTATCAAATGGATCAAGAATAATCTAGATTCACTCTTTGAAATTTTTTATGGTAATTATAAGAGAAATAAATATCTTATCCTAATATGTAGCATAACATGTCTTTGAAAATAAAAGTTTATTTTCTTTAATAAAAAAGTAAAATAAAAATATATTTCTCACGTGAAAACATTGGAGTCTACAAAATTAACTGCTTTATATTTCTATTTTATTATTCACCTGAGGTAGCAGCAGATTCTGCCTGGAGTAATTGTTCAGATCAGTGGTCTATGGCCAAGGACAGAAGAAATGAGACTTTAAGACGTTTAATTAATACAGAGGAGAAGCCAGAGAGATATAACAGTTTGGGCATCTGCTACACTATAAATCTCTTAACACAAATGACTCTTTGTTTGATTGTAATTCGATATTTGGAAATTACAAGAAGCAACATGAAGTGCATCTCAAACAAAGAGTTTTTTTTATTTAACTTACAATGTAAACCTACAGGGCATTGATCCATGTCCAATTGAATTTTATTATCATAGAATAAATAGGAGACTGAACATACTTTATTAAATATATGTATTCATTCATTGTGCTGATATGTACTCAAATCATTGTAGTTGACATTTTTTTTAATAAATTAAAATTTAACCTGAGCAGAAGAATGAGAAAAGGTTTTTACACATAAAAACAAGTAACACATAAGTGGAATGTATGGAAAAGTGACATTATGCCAGGCCACACTGGCTACTCATGAGGATGAAACAGAGCAAGTTCAAGCCCCAACCAGTCAGCTTAGCAAGAGTCTATCTCAAAGCAAGAAAAAAATTTAAAACAACTTTTAAATGAAGGGGGTATACAGATGTAACTCAGAGGTATACCATGCAAGGCTCTTGTTTCCATTCCAGCACCTCAAAGCAAAAAAGAAAGTATGTTATATAAATATCAGTTTTCTTGAAAGAAGTCAGACAAAAGCAAAACTGCAGTATTATTTGGGAAAACAACGTATCTTACACGTATCTTACACCTATAAGATATCTAACTTGGTAAAGTAGTTGCCATACAAGCCTGGATACCTGAGTTTAATCCCCAGAATACACGTAAAGCTACAATATAGAACTCCACAATACTGTCCTCTGGTCATTAGGGCTAGTACACCCATCAAATCTGTGAGCATCAAAGTTCTAAGTGGAAAGTGACTTTCAATGTGATTTCTGAAATACGATTTAAAAAAAAAATCCAAGTTTCTCAGGAGTGGAGACATGGCTGCTCTTCCAGAGTACCTGGTTTGGTTCCCAGCCAGCAATAGTAGTTAACAAATGTCCATAATTCTAGTTCCAGGGGATATGACACATTATTCTGGCCTCCATGAGCATAGCACCCACATGATATAATTAAATTTATGGAAGTAAAACACTCATACACATAAAATAGAAATAAATTAGTACCTTTTAAAAATATAAATGTATCCTTTTACTTAAAGAGTGTCTCTATTATCTGAAACACATAAAAACAGGAATTTTAGGAAATGATGCAGCTTTTGTAGAGAACAATCAAAATCATGTTTTTTAGAAAAAGGAGAGATAGTCGAAGGTAAAAAGAACTTACTCTATGAGAAAGTGCAATATTAAAAAGAGTTCTGAAAGCTGGTGATGTAGCACAGTGGTGTTGCACTTGAACAGTATGCGCAATGATATGAGTTCAATCTGAAGTACTAAAATATAAAGTTCTGAGAAATTAAAAACATTATTATCTGAGCTAAAATAGCAAAAAAGCTGTAAACATGTTCAAAGAAAATATGAATGAAATCACTCATATTTCCAATAAAATAATCAGAGGAACACTTCAAGAAATATCAATAAAAATTTCATTGTGGTATGTATTTAAATAAGTAGTACAAATTCAAATGATTTACTATAGTTTAGAACCATACACATTCACATACTAGCACAGATAAAAGCATTTAATTAAAATGACAATACATGGGCTGGAGAGATGGTTAAAAGTGCCGACCGCTCTTACAGAGGCCCCGGGTTCGATCCCCAGCACCCACATGGCGGCCAAGAACCATCAGAAACTCCAATTCCAGGAGAACTCCAGTTCCAGGGGAATCTGACACCCTCTTCTGACCTCCGCGGCATTGCATGACACGGGTGCACAAACCTGCATGCAGACAGTGCATTCATACACATACAGAAATAAATAAAAATGAAAAAAATGACAATACATGAAAATGATATGTTAATACAGTCTAATGAAATGACATCTCAAATTGCCGAGTTAAAATATCTACTAACAGTAATTTCCAACCAGGATTATAGATTATATGGTAACAAATTAGATTAGTTACTTTTCTGTTAGTGTGATAAAACAACATGACCGAGGGAATTCATCGAAAGAAGATTTTATTTTGGTTAATTTAGGAGCCAATCACGGCAAGGAAGGCATGGCAGGAATTGGTTGAAGCAGAAAGAAGAGTGGTTACATTTTCAAGTATGCACAAGAAACAGGGAGAGCAAGCTGGAAGTAGGTCCAGGTAAAAAGGATATTCCTGATTCAAACCACCACACTCCACTCCCTGGTCCTTTTAGTCACATTGTAAATAGTATAAATGCATTTATTCCAACTGAAAAAGTCCTCATTGTTTTTAACACTCAACATTTTTCAAAAGTCAAACTCCCATCTGAGATGAATGGAATTTGTTTTCCCCGTGACCACCTGCAAAATCAAAAAGGAAATTACATACTTCCAACATTCAATGTCAGAGAATACATATTCCCATTCCAAAAGGGAGGAATAAGAGCATAATTAAGAAATACCAGACCAAAGCAACAATAACCAACAGAGCAAATACCAAGTCATGGAGCTCCATATCAGATTCTGGGACTTAAGCTCCGAAGGACTCGGCTTTGCCCCTCCAGCTTTGCTGTTTGCTGTATAGGCCTCTCTTCCTATGCCATTCATTCTCCTTGCAGATGTCTCATAACTTTGGCATCTCCAATATCTTGGGGTCTCCACTGTAACCTGGGCTTCATTTTCAAAGCCTCATGTACGGCCTTCCTAGGGCATTCATCATGCAGGGACTTCCCTGCCATAATATGCCTGGCCTTAACATCTCTGAAACTACAGAAGAATAATCAATGACCATGTCCCTCTTACAGCCTTCAAGACTCTAAAGCCAGCACCACATGAAGTAGATATTAGGGTATCAGCTTGAGATGGACCTTGGTCAGCTTGGATCATAGATGCCTTTTCATGCTGTGGTTTTCTAGGACTGTGCTTTCTTGTTTCACTGATTGGATGCTTAACTGGTCAGGACACTTAGGGCACTCTTCTTATTCCAGTGCAGGGCAGAAAGCCTCATTAATAATGCTGTCTCCTTAACAAGGAAAGCCTTTCTTCCAGCACACATTTTGGCTCAAACCTTAAACTTCCTAGTGATCTTTTTTCTTTCCAAAGTGTACATTTTTGCATTTTTCTGCCCTATTGCTTGTTTTTCCTCATAGAGCAGTATAATATTTATCAAAAATAACCAAACCTTTGATTCAGTGTTGGATATCTTGAAATTTCCTCTACCAAAGAAATTAGTCCATTACTTTTTAATTCAACCTCAGGCATGTTCTTAGGCCTGAGGTATAGACAGCCAGAATTTTAGCAGAATATCACATAAGCCTAGGTGGCTATTCAAGCCCTGGCTTCCCTCTGAAGCAGTTTTATTATTATTATTTTCTTTATGTGTATGAGTGTACTGTCTACATGTAGGTTGGTTCACCAGTGTCATGCAATGCCACGGAGGTCAGAAGAGGGTGTCAGATTCCCCTGGAACTGGAGTTAAAGATGGTTCTTAGCTGCCATGTGGGTGCTGGGAATCAAACCCGGATCCTCTGCAAGAGCAGTCGGCATTCTTAACCCCTGAGCCATCTCTCCAGCCCCTGAAGCAGTTTTTTATTCCATTACTCTTAAGACTTCTTTATACCAAACTCCTTCTAGAATGGTCGATTCAGCTCTATTTATAGCATTCAACTGTTTTTCTATTCTAAAGTCTCAAAATGTTCAATTTCGTCTAATAAAAATAACATTGTTTCCAGGCGTGGTGACATACGCCTTTAATCCTAGCACTCGGGAGGCAGAGGCAGGCAAATCTCTGTGAGTTCAAGGCCAGCCTGGTCTACAGAGTGAGCTCCAAGCCATCTGGGACTTAAAGGGAGTCCCTGTCTCAAAATACCAAATAAGTAAATAAATAAATAAATAAATAAATAAATAAATAAATAAATAAATAGCATCATCAGGTTCTTCACAGGAACAGCTCACTCTCTGGTACCAAACTTCTGTCTTAGTTACTTTTCTACTGCTGTTATAAAACACCAAGTCCAAGATAACCTACAGGAGGAAGCATTTCTTTGGGCTCACATTTCTATAAGGATTAGTCTATCACAGTGAAGGAGAAATGGCAGAAAGGAACTAGTGTAAAATCTGAGAGATTCCATCTTCAGGCATGCAGATGAAGCAACTAGAAGTGAGCCAGGCTCTGAACTCTCAAAGTCCATCTCAGTGGTATGCTTCTTCCAGCTAGTCTCCACCTCCTAAATGTTCTTAAGATTCCATGACCTTCCCTGACCTGCAGCACCAAATGGCCAAGTGTTAAAATACTTGAGACTTGGGAGATATTTTATACAGACCACCACACAAATGGTGCTTTTTATCTTGTCTTCATTTTCTCAATTTTATATGATTGATAAAATTTTATTTACTAATGAATACAATGACAGTAAAATATCATCTGTTCAGTTTCAGGCTATTCATTCCTCATCATAGTTTCTATTAAAGGAAATTCTTCATTTTCACTAAGATGAACATTATTTATGTCATTGATTCATTTCTACTCCATTTATTGAGAAGCTATTACATACCAGGTTCTGTACTCACTACTGGGTATCCAGTGGCCACCAGAGAAACCTGGCCTTGCAATCATAAATCTTGCATTCTATGAAGAAAGACAGCTAAGGAACTAAAATCATACACAGAAGAAAATTATGGCTTGCAACACATGCCTTGAAGGAAGCAGAGCTTAGTAATAAAGGATATCCATTGAAAAGTCAAAATAGTCCCAATAAAAAGTTGACTTTTTACTTGGGAAATTATATCTCGATGCCATATACAAGAAATTCTGGGAAAAGAAATAAAAGAGAAGAAAAGAGAAAAAAAGAAACAGCTTTCCATAACCTGCAAAGTCTTAACAGTCTCAGAAATAAGGCAGAACACAATTGCAAAGGAAGACAGGCTCCTGATAATCTGTGTAAAAATGGAGCAGGAACTGGAAGGATTTTGAATTTATCCTGATTATTCAGTCTCCTTTGATTGTTAAGCTGGCATGAATATGATCCTTACACAGGATCATTATGGCTCTCTATAATGAATACATAAGCAGGAAATACTCAAAGTCAGTGCTTTACCACATGACATTCAAACCAAATGTCCTTCATGGAAAGACTCCTTTACTGGAAAAGACTGAGCACTATAGAGCTCTCCTGCTCTGGCATCTACTGGGCCAAGGGTAGAGAACATACAAGGCTCTGAAAGAAATTCCAGGTGACAGGCTGCTTTGCCTGAGAACAGACAACTCAATCTTGTTTACGACTAATATCAGTAACAATAATAAGCAGTATAGACACACGAGTTCAGAGAAGACTGAACAGAGCAAACAATGTTTTCAGTTTAGTACTATTATTAAAATAACTGGTGTCATAATAGTATAGGTGGAATCAATTTTGCTGTCATTATTATTCCTATTTCAGACCATAGGGAAGAAATCTTTCCTGAGCACCAAAGTTGTTCAGTCCTTTCTAAGAGAAGACAGTACTGAAGCTGATGTGCTCAGATCCTTTGAATCAGATTGCTAAAGCTTACACTCTGGAGGCAGCATTTGAAAATCCTTGCCACACATACTCCCCAGGTGACTTTCTACACACACACACACACACACACACACACACACACACACACACACACACGATGAGTTCCTCTGCAAAGCCATATAAGAAGCTGTCCTGGCACAAACCACTAATGTGTTCTTTCTTTCTTTCTTTCTTTCTTTCTTTCTTTCTTTCTTTCTTTCTTTCTTTCTTTCTTTCTTTCTTTCTTTCTTTCTTTCTTTCTTTCTTTCTTTCTTTCTTTCTTTTGTTCTTTCTTTCTTTTGTTCTTTCTTTCTTTCTTTCTCTCTCTCTCTTTTTCTTTCTTTCTTTCTTTCTTTTTTTGAGGTGGGGATTTTTAGTATGAGAGTTTCATTAACCAATGCCACATTAAAAACCAAAACAGAATTTTAGATACTTGAGCTTCTAACCCTTACTGATTTTTTTCATGTTTATTAAGCATTAATTCAAGTAACAATCTCTAGTACAAACTAGGTAAGAGTATTCTTATCCAAAGTATGATTCAAAATCTTAAGAACAAATGTAATTTGCTTTGAAATTTGCCCATCTGATTCTTAAGGAAAACTCAGAAACTTATCTAAAGTAAATGTTTTATTAAAAAGGACATTCTGTAAGAGGAACAAATGCAGCACTCAGAAAGTCAACATAATCTAGGTCATGCCACTCTAGAAATGGAATTATTTTCTGTTTGATATATTGTGCATTTCTCTCAGTCTAAGAAGTAGAGTTTTGAATAGATGCTCAGCTGTTCAAGTAGATAAAGCATTGCTTTAATGCAAGGCATTAGAAACTACAAAGAGCCATAATTCCTGGCTGCAGGCATCAAGGGAAAGAGTATGGAATAATCAAAGATTGTTCTTACCTTAGCATTCTCTGATGCTAATACTCTGCATGTCCTGGGCCTCTCACTTGTACCCTTTTCAGTCATTTCAATAGATGAACAAAGCAGGAAAGTACAGATAGTAATTTACTGCAGTCTGTGTACCAGCATTGCTCAAAGCTTTCTACACAATAGATCACTGAACCTCTGCAAAAATGCAATAAGATATTTAACATTATCTAACAATCATTAACATGGGTAAATTGAGTCTTGGTGCCATTAAATGATTTGGCCAAGGTCATGCAGAACACAGGAAGAATTATGCTTTATTAATTGCTGGCTTGTGTTTTTCTCAGATATGTCAAATTATCATCCAAAATGAAGTCTTTTTAAATTCTGTTTCTGGAGAATTAACTAAAAAACATTCATACTAATTCTAATGCTCCTCAGGGGCACAAAAGACAAAGTTATGTACTGTTCCTGCTTTCTGCTTGGTGCATACCCACAGTATAGCTGTGTAATAGCATGAGAAAGGAAAAGAAAATAAGTACTGTTAGAGAGTGTCTAACTCAGGATACAGAATGAAGACCCCAGGAAGGCTGTACATTGGACCAGAGTTTGCAGAGTGAGAAATAATTTTATCCAGAAACTCGAATCTGAGAGATGAGACTTTCAGAAGGAATGGTTTAAGAAATTATTGATGGAAACTAGCAGACAGAGATAACAGGACAAACCAACCATGTTTAACTGGGGTCAAGAGGACAGGATGGAAGGTATTTATTTGATAATTCCCAGATCTTTCTGATTCAACGATACAGTGTTGTCTGAGTTAATTAATTCTTTCATTCCTAATTTTAGCATCAGTAAAAGGTACTGATACCTACTTCTCAGCTATGAAATATAATTTCTCAGAAAATAGCACAAAATTTTCAGAATGAGTTATATGAATAAAAGTGTAACTTTCTATCTGGATTGCATGCAATGTCTAAATTGGCTAAACAATAAAATGAACAAGTTGCCTAAAGATTTATCTGTTTATAAGTGATTCTAACAGTCTTTATTTTTATAATTGCTAGGCATTGATCTTCAAAATACCACCCACAAAACCATTTCTCATTTAACCTTCACATTATTTTCTTTTCTACAACTAAATAAAGCCAACATTATCTTTCAGTAGCATGTTAATTACTTGATCTTACTTCATATAATATATATATACCATATATTATACATATAACATATAATATATGTCTTATATAAACATATATAAGCATCTTACTTCATATAATATATATATAACATATAAAATGATAGTCTATTTTGTTGTATTTGGGGGTCTGACATATAAGAATACCAAATCCATTTTACATGTGTAAATGAATTGCATGTGTAAATGAAAACAAACAAAAAATATTTGTTCACCAATCAAATATTTTTGAACTTAAGTGTGTTGCTGCATAACTACGATTCCTACAAATCCATCTGAATACTCAACTAATACAAACTTGGGCTATGTCATCTTAAATCCATCCCTTAAAGTGCTTTGATTTATAGAATCAATTATTTTAAACAAGCTATGTGATAATTGGCCTTCATGGTTTTTGTTTCTTTCTACTATAATATAGGCTCTCTAAGGACAACCAGCTCCTTTTGATAATTTTACCAATCTAATATCTAGCAACAAAGAAATGGCTAGGTACATCTTTTTGAGACAGGGTATCCCTGCAGCCCCAGCTGGCCTGCCACTCACTATATAGACCAGGCTGGGCTGAACTCTTGGAGATCCCCTTGCCTCTACCTGATACTGCTAGACTTAGAGGCATGAATCATTATAGCCAGGTGTTCCATTAGAAAAAGAAAAACAAAGCCAATTTATTTTAGATTTCTGTACATCCATAAGAAGCTACAATCAGTAACTGACTTTACCATGACACCATCGCTTAGAGAATAGTGGACTATCAAATCAGGGAGTTGATGTTGTTGACTCAAAACAATGAAATGTACTTAATAGATCATCCCTACTAAGATCCATAAGCTTCTCTGCTCATTTCTTTCTTTCCCATGCTTTGGGTATGATTTTATGATAGTATGCCATATTCTAAGATGTATACAATCAGGACCATAATGAAAACACATAACTAATTTTCTTGCATGTCTATAGAAAATCTGAAATGTGGGGCTGGCTGGAGAGATGGCCTAGCGTTTAAGAGCGCCGACTGCTCTTGTAGAGGACCCAGGTTCAATCCCTAGCACCCACATGGCAGCTGATAACTGTCTTTAACTCCAGTTCCAGGGGAATCTGACACCCTCTTCTGACCTCCGCAGCATTGCACGACATGGGTGCACAGACCTACAAGCAGACAGTACATTCATACACATACAAAAAATTAACAAATAAATAAAATATGAAATGATATAAAATACACATAATAAAAATGAAACTCTTCACAAGTAAATGTAGAAGATATGGAGTGAAATCTGAGGAATATGCATTTAAATGAACTATCTCAACAGAAGAAGGCTTGGTGAGGGAAACAATGGAATTGTTTACAGACAACAACTAATAAAGAATCACAGAAGCAAAGACATCATTGTTGAATGATATATGCAAATACATTTTATCTCATGACTGTCACGCCTTTATTAATGAGCTGTTGGAGGGACAGAGAATAATTCTCTCTACATCTGCTCATAGACCACTGATCTATCTCACATACCACATTCATCTGCAGACAAGGAGGCCTTGATGTAGCTAATTACAAAGACTATACTTAAAAGAGCCGGTAGCATCTTACAAATGAAGGAAAGCATGTGAAATGGAAGATCCTTTGTGCTTCATTGGTAGGATCGAAAGGTTATTCCTGGACAAACTGTCAGCCCATGAAAAAAAAAACAGCCAGAAGTGACCAGAGCCCAAGACAGCAGCTCCAGAGAAAGTAGATTGTTTTGCTTCTCGTCCACCTGTGCCCCTTGTCTAAGCCTAGGAAAAAATCTGCAGAAGAGGGGGCGTGGTAGAATGTAAGGGCTGTGATTGGGGTGAACAGTGAACCTACAGCAATGTAGCCTGGACACTCATTTGATCAACTTGATTGAACATACAAGCCCCCCCCTGCTGGATGGTGGGACCAAGGGGCTGTGTGGGTTTGGGCACAGCTGCTTGCAGATTGATTTTGCATGAAGGATGCTTGTACTCATAAATTAACACCTATTGCTAAAAAATGGAAAAAAAAAACTGAGAGAAAGATGCAGAACAGTCATGGCAGAATGCATGATCTGGATTGGGGTGGGGTGGGATGGGGGAAGGGAAGGGGAAATATGCCTGAATTGAATTGTATAATGATGTATGAAATACACAAAGCATCAATAAAAAAAATAAATTATAAAAAAATAGTCAATAGCTATTATTTCAGGGGCATACAAGCCCACAATTTTTTGAGAAGGGCTTTTCCCCTACAGTAGACAAAACAATGCATTTCACAGAGATAAGATATATCAGACACTAAATTTCTCCCATTTCCCAAAATGTGTAGGCTGCAATACTCACCCCCAATATGACAAAATTCAGCGGTGGACCCCCTGAAGGGTGAGTGGATCATAACAAACACCTTTGAATTTTAGTTGTAGAGGACAGGAATAAAGAACGTCAGAGATTTCCATCACAGGAATATTTAGCTAATATTTTTCACTGCTTACTTGAGCATGGAGGGGATCAAAAGGTGGAAAATGCAGGCAAAGAGGGGTTGAGAGCTGCCATGAGCTGGCAGTCAATAAGAAAACAAGAGCTTTACAAATGGAAGTAACTGAGTTATGCAAATAGAAGAGGCAACTAGAAGAAAATTCTGACTCTGAAATAATGTAATGTTGTTTGTGAATAGCTTGTTTTCAGTCATGTGACATCCAGACAAGAAAATAAGGTCACATTGTGCAAACTCCTGATTCACAGAAACTAGTTATATTTATAATTATAAGCTGCAAATATTTGAAGTTGTCAGTAATGCAATAAAAGGAAAAAAAATAGAAAATCGTGTATTTTTTAAGATTTTTCAGGCTCTGTACTTTGTATAGCAACTTCTTGGAATTTTTATTATGATGAAGATTTATCCAAATAATGAATATGTTTATGTGAATGACTATAAATCTATATTTACAAATAATGTTATAAATTATTTGGCTTCTGTGACATAGTTTTTAGACCTATGTAGAAAATCCTGGCAAATATTGCTGAGAAGTTGATTCTCTAATCTAAAGGAATGAGAAATCATGAAATAGAGTTGATATATATAAAATTACTATATTTGCATCTTAATAATGCAAAATGGAGTGAAATCAACCAGTATGGAGACTATATTACTATTGTATCTTACCACAGTTATCTAGGAGAGTGATGGATACAATGTGGCATAGAAAGTAAATAGTTTATAGAGGAATGAGTAGATTGTACAGGTATATGCCATGTATGTGTATATTTACATGGGTTCACTAACCACATGTATATTTTGTTAAACATTTGCATTGTGACTAAATGCATTGTATAACATTTGTAATGGAACTCTAAAGAAACTGAGCCTGGGGCCTGAGGAATAGAGCAGCCGTTAAAGGCTAAGGCTAACAACCA
Organism: Rhizomys pruinosus; assembly: GCA_009823505.1. Classification (NCBI taxonomy): domain Eukaryota; kingdom Metazoa; phylum Chordata; class Mammalia; order Rodentia; family Spalacidae; genus Rhizomys; species Rhizomys pruinosus. The sequence goes on along the minus strand of VZQC01000221.1, from coordinate 578,579 downwards.
AAACGTTAAAGAAACTGAGCCTGGTGTTTGAAAATGGCTAGGTGATAACCACATTTCCTGTAAATAGTAGAAACTAGGAAAAAGAGATGCTCTTGTGGCCAGGTAATTTCCTGTCCTCTTCCTGACAACTTGTGGCATCACTACAAGGCTTTGAAAGAGCCTGAAATTGACCACTGAATCCAACAACTTTCTTTCAGAGTTGCCTTTTATCAAGCAGTGCTTTCTGAAATACAGATTAAACAACATTTTATTTTTATTTTTAATTACGTGCATATTTATGTATCTATGTAGGATGATGCATATGAGGGCAGTGCCCTTGAAGATTGAAAGAAGGCAGAAGATATACAGTGGCTCCAATTATACATGCTTGTAAGCTCTGTGACTTGATTGCTAGGAACTGAAGTCAGGACTTTAGTATGTACTAAGTTCCTGAGCCATCTTTCCAGTACCTGAGATATTATGTTAGTACTTACCCTAGTATTTAATTCTCCATGCCATAATGTAACACGCAGCTCAGTTATACACTCATAAAAGGCAGCAGCATTACAGAAGTCAGATTTGACTCGGGTTTTTACTGTGATGCTAAGTTGAAAACATGACAGCAAATGTTCCTAACTGTGGCAAATACCATGTATCTCAGACCCCGGCATTATTTTAAAAGAAATATTAGTACAGAAACCCACAAGCGTCTAGTGTTTAGAGAACAAGAGGCCTCAGAGCGCTTATACTGAAATATGACACAACTTCTGCCTCCTAAAGCTCAGGGATCTTTGAAGAAGAGGCAATGGAAAGATTGTAAGCAACACCAGTGGTGGATGACCACAAGGAAACAGTTTCCCAAACAGTTGGTCAGTTATTCTTATGAACTTACGACATTGTTGATAACATGCACAAGTCCCATGAAAACTCAAACCAGAAAAAAAAACAATACCTCAGCATAGAGGTAGGGAAGAGGATAGGAAGTTCTAAACTTATGCCTGCAATTGGGGTACATGCCTTTAATCCTAGCACATTAGAGGCAGATGGACCTCTGTGATATTGAGCCCAGACTGCTCTACATATCAAGATCCAGGACATCTTGGAGCTACAAGACATCCTGTAAAAAATGAAAAGAGAAAGGAAAGAAATGGACAGAGAAAGAGACAGAGAGAGAGAGAGAGAGAGAGAGAGAGAGAGAGAGAGAGAGATCCAAACCTTACATAAAAAATATTGGCAGTGCCGGGCGTGGTGACGCACGCCTTTAATCCTAGCGCTTGGGAGGCAGAGGCAGGTGGATCTTTGTGAGTTCAAGGCCAGCCTGGTCTACAGAGTGAGTTCCAGGACAGCTGGGGCTACAGGGAGACCCTGTCTCGAAAAGACCAAAAAAAAAAAAAAAAAATTGGCAGCAGATGGCATCTGGGGGGAAGCAAGTCAAATGCTTTCAAAGCTGTGGCTCTTGGCAGATTAACCAGGCTCCAATGGATAGAACCATATTGAAGGGTATTTGTGAATAGATAGATGGATAGAGAAGATAGATAGATGGATAGATAGATAGATAGATAGATAGATAGATAGATAGATAGATAGATAGCAATAAGAGAGTGTAGATGGGGATCTAATTACCATCAAATTATACTGTCTGAAAATCATAAAAATTCAATATATTTTAACAGGTAAAAGAAAATTTCAAAATACTTTAAAAAGTCATTGAGGCCATGTCTGTACAGGCACCTCATGCTCTTACATGTGGCAGCTTATCTTTATCGTGCTTATCTTTGTAGGGGGCTTTTTTCAGGGTTGTGGCTTGTGTTAGTACATACAGTTCAAGAATGAGAGAATGTCTACATTAGAGACAATGCTTTCTTTGCTTATTTATCTCTTCACAAAGAGATGTGTTTCCAAATCTTGGTGTGCTCCACTTTTGCAGTCTCCTCTGAATGCAAGAATTTGTGAGGGTCCTATGCATACATCTAGGGGCAAGTAGAATTTATAGGAATATACAAAGAATTTCACATGAGTAATAGGACTATTTATCTCTGTCCACATATATGAATCATATCAGAGTTAATTTATTAGAAATAGAACCTAGTCAAAAATTACACCTGAGTAACATGTTGAAGTTTCATGTTTTATATAAGTGCTAAACATTTATATATCTTGATGCTGCTTCCAAGTATTCTTCCAAATACTTATTAAAGAACAAAAACACTGTCGTTGATGTAAACTTTGAAAAATACTATTGAAAAAATCCTATTCATATGTTTATATATACTTATATAGTTCTTTATTAAAAACCTGGTAACATCTTTACTGTTAAATGGACTCCACAGATTATATATATATATATTATGTATACTATACATTATGTTACGTATTATATCACAAATAATATATATGTAGCATACATTATATATATTTGATAAATCATATATATGCAATATACATAATTTAAATATATGTATATATATATATAACTTTAATTGTTCATATCAAAACAGTGAGAGGGCTCAGTCAGTTGCCAAAACGCTGTATATAAAACATGAACAGTTTCCCATTGTTCAGTTCATGGTGCTTGGCATCCTGATTAACACAGTGAAGAGAGGGGAAAAGCTTGGAGAAGACGACGTGGCAATGAGAAGAAAAAGACTGACTGAAGCAGTCAAGGAAGCTCCACTCTCAAATGGTGGATGAACCAGCAGAAGACAGAAAATCATCTCTTATTCGGGGAAAATCATACTCAAAATGGAATAAGTGCAAGTTAATGATAACTACTGAACAAAGAAAGCGGTAAAGAAGCATGGAGACTGAGAAAATGGAAAAGAAAACAAGAAAGAAGAAGCACGGCAGAACCAAGAGGGAAAGAATCCAGCATTTATGTTTTATAGTCCAGCCTCATTAGGAAAACGACTGGGGAGATAGTGAACCCTGCAGGGGGAGAAAGAATAGGGTTTTTTTAACACACTTGAGTTAGCTGCACTTGGCCTTTGGCAGGCAGTCCTTCCATACTCCCCTGACATACATAGCCAGGGTGCTTGTAGGACACTGAAGGGCTGGTGGGGAAATGTGACAGGTGGCACAGGGGCAGGATCTGATCCTAGACAAATGAGACCTGTCAGCCATCTCCTCCATGCTGCCACCTTTCGTACCCCTGCTTGGCTGAGCCAGCTTTATGTAGGGACTTATTGTATTATTCAACTGGTTTGATTTTCCTTTTCCTGACAACCCTCCCCTGGAGACCATCCATCTCTTTACAGTCTTGGAGAATGACTTGAACTGAATGATATTTCAATGTAATTTATAGCTCTCAACTGCAAACATAAACACAACTTGTTTCTTAGCACTGGAAAGAATGCAAATGGCCAGTATTAGGCCTCTGGTACATTGGATTCAATTAGTACCAAAGCAGTTAAAGGGTTTAGTTGGGCAGATTTAATCAAGCTGAAAAATTAGTCAAAAAGCATACAAATCTAAATCTCATGGAAGAAAGTAAAATATAGCACCAGCTTTCTATAGTTACATGTGATTTAGTATTCATAAAACTTAAAGATAGCTATGGAGGATATGTAAATAATTTTAGGATTAAAAAGTATTCTGAAATAAAGCTCAGAAATTCATTACTATAAAGACATGAGAATCATGGGACTGGAGAGATGACTCAGTAAGACCACTGGCTGCTCTTGCTGAAGCCCTGGTTCAGTTCTGAGCACTACAGGTGGCTCATAACCTCTGTAACTCCAGTTCCAGGGAATTCAAAACCCCCTTCTGACATCTGCAGGAAGTGCACACCTCCACACAGGCAATACACTCATACACATTCAATACAAATTACAAATTAATTATTTTCATATATATGGAAATCAATAGTATGTATCTATTTCATTGGAAGAGGCAGATGATTAAAATTTTAATTCCCTTCAAATTTATCTTCATATTCACAATAGTTCCAGTCAGAAGAATATTAAGCTTTTCATTCATTCTTTTATAGAAATTGACAGTATTTAAAGTGTTTATTGGAATGCAAATGATTACAGAAGTAATATTGATGAAAAAACAGTTATGATTAATAGCCCAGGAATGCAAGCCCTAAGATGAAGGTACATTATCTAGGGAAGCTTGTTTCTAGTTTACAAACAACCAGATAGAGGAAAAAAGTTCAATAGGAGTCCGAAACATACAGCTACTGACTTCCAATATGTTAGCCAGAGAAAGAATGGGGATAGAGACTCTTCAGTAAATGATGCTGGAATACTGCTGTGTACGTACCTAAGAATGGGATTTCTAGGTCAGAGGAAATATAAAAATTTTAAGAAATTTTGAAGAGAAGTCTTATTTAGAAAGCAGTGCCTATGACTCAGTATTGAAACATTTCATCTATTTTTCCTCTAACACTTTCAGAGCTTTGGGTCTTATATTAAGATCTTTGATCCATTTGGAATTGACTGTCATGCAAGATAAGACAAGGGTCTAGTTTCATTCTTCTATATATGGAGATCTTGGTTCCCCAGCATCAGTTTTCGAATAATCTGTTTCCTCTCCACTGTATATTTTTAGCATCGTTTAATACAAGAAGTGGCTTCAGTCTGGTGAGTTTGTATCTGGTCTTAAATTTTATTTCATTGATATATATGTTTTTGTTCCAATACCATGGTAGTTTAATACCACAGCTATATAGCTATATAGTAAAACTTGAAATCATGTATTGGTGGTATTTCCTACACTTTATTTTTCCCAGGATTATTCTGGCCATTTATCCTATTTTGTGCTCCAAAATAACTAAATTTAGGATTGTCATTGAATTATGCCTCCTAAGACTCAGAGATCATTGTACAAGATAGGTCAGAATTGTAAATTTCGTACAATATATTCGATCATATTTAGATCTTGGATAGCCTACCCAGAGTCAAATCTTTAATGAAGACTGACTCTCACCCCATCTGTCATCAGCAGTAGTTGAAGCTTCTTATTTCCCAAATTTTGTGTTGAGATTTTGACCAGTTTGAGCTTATGTGGGACTTGTATAAGGAAGTAAGGGTCTTCTCTGCATTCTAGGACATTTCTAGCCATGGGTTTTTGGCTATGTTTATAGTACCACACATTACTTTCTACCCATTGAGTATAGGTTTAAGTACAATTATGTAGTCTCTTGGACTACGCTGACAACACATCTTCAAGGGAGGTTGCTCCTGTCTGGCATTATGTGTTTTATTATATAGCTATCAGCTATACACATGTACTCATATGTATATGTCATATGCATATTTTTCAGTAGGCTTTTGAACTAATACATTCCTTTCTGGTTTTTCATAGCACCTATGTATATATTATTCTCTCTCTCTCTCTCTCTCTCTCTCTCTCTCTCTCTCTCTCTTTCTCTCTCTCTCTCTCTGTCTTTGTCTAACCCTCTTCTCTCCCCTGATAAATTATCCCAATTTTCTCCTTGATAATACCTATGTCTTATTTTAAAATATAAGTATGCAAATGTACAAGAAAATACAGTATTTGTAACTACTGACACTTGAAATGCTAATTTTCTTTTTTTTTTGAAATGCTAATTTTCAATGTTGATATATGAAAATGAGTGAGGTTTTTATGTTTTCATTTAGTAATATATAACTCAGAAAAAGTGAAGACCACCATGCAAGAGTAGAAAAGTAGCCATCTAGCAACTATCACTATGCAGATGAGCTCAGACCCTGCTCTCTTATACAGACCTGCTAGAGACAGCCTCTGTAGTTAAAAATGAAGTGAACAGAACAAGAACAACCTCACATGCTGATGACAATTTCCATACCACTGTAGAGTAGTCTGTACAAACAGAGCACATGGTACTTCTGAAAGTACAATAAACCTTTCCTGGATAATGTGCTATGGGTGCCTGTGTCTGCTCCCCATTCCAAATAAACATGAACTATTCCTACTCCTTGAATCTCAGCTCAGAAATGGTCCTAAGTCATTTCAATGTATCTTGAGCTTTGTATGATTAAAGCAAATCTAATGTTTTGTTCACCAATATAAAGGTCATATATTTCAGAAAGTCTTTCCCCCACACCTATATTTGTATTACTTGTGTTAGACATTTGTAAACACTATCCACTATAAATGGTTGGAGAAAAAAATGGATTTTTTTAAATTAACCAACATTGAATCTTCATTTCGTTTTCAATAGTGCAAACTCATTTGAAGTAACTAAGATATTTTTCAATAAAAACACATCAATCATCAAAAAATTCTTACCAATGAATAAATATTTTTCTAGTGGCTGTCAAAATGGGTGATTGATTGGCAAGCAGCCTAGATGTCTAATCAGTGACCCACTGGGTAGGACTCATTCATTTGGTCAGTAACTAACAGGATAAGGGGTCAGCTATCTGTTTGCCTTACTGGCTGTTAACTAGATAGGTGACTGGTTTGCTAACTGGATGGCTAGTTGAGTAGCTAAATTTCAGGATAAGGAATTTCCTAGCTACTTGGAACACTACTCAGCATGGCTGGCTAGGGATCTGATTGACAGTTGTTCTGACTGAATAGTTAACCAGTATTCAAGATCAAGCAGAGTCCAAGATAGTTTCAGGTGCATTCTCATGCTCACCCATAGGCCCCTGCACTATGCAAATACTGACCACATCTGCCTTGTCTGGGATTGCATTTATTCATAGCTCCACTTCTGTAGGCTTGCTGTACCTGTGACACTTGAACTTTTAATAGTTATGAGTTCACAACCAGAAATTATTGGGCAAGAATTAACAGCTATGTATAGGAATAGTTGAATGTGCCAAGGCAAAGTATAGACAATCTCTCAGTAATTGTATGGAATCTGGGAGAGTCTAGCCCTAGGAGAGATGTGTGAACATGACCTTTATTTAGCTGCTTTTTTGTGACAGCAAACCTTTTTTATCTCTTGTAATTAAGTTTCATGTGATGACACATATTCTTTTAACTAGACTCCCCTGTATGTTTCAGGGAATGAATCATAAAAAGTTAAGTAACAACAACATGTTTTTCCATTTGGAAACTCTTTCTCCTCTCAGGTGTTGGGATGAGATCATCCATCTCAGGACTTTGCCCACCTGTCAGCTAATGCTGCTGATCCAAAGAGTAGATTATTAATGTATATTATACCATATTATGGTTTCAGTGGGAAATCTAGCTGTCAGGATTTTTTTTTTTTGGAAAGGTAATTTCAGCGAATGTCTTCTATTACAAATCAGAATCTTACTTAACATTGTAAACAATGTAAATCTTAAGTTTTGAGATCATTTACCATGATGTCAACTTCTTAACAATGTAAACAATCTTATTGATACTTGGCTTTCCTTTGTAATCAGGACACAAAAGCTTTTGACCCTTCCTTGTTCTGACTTGAAAAATGTGTGTGTGTGCTATGAAAATATCAGCATTGAAAACTGCAAATATTGTTGTAAAGAAGGAATTATTGCATTTGTGTTGCAAACAACAGGTAAGATTATATTAATAACATCTTATTGTGATTTTACATGCTGTTCTCAATCAATAGGGCTCAGAATCTTGTCTCTGATAAGACAGTGTTCTAAATTTTTATAGCATGTTGTGTACACTGTTTCAGTAAATATAGAGCAAGTCTCTGTATTCAGTCTGGGAGAATTCAGAAGGAAAAAATGTTCTAAGCAGAGATTGGGCTCACCCCTGGTGTTAAACGAATCGAAGTGCTCAGGCTGAGTCTGTTCTTATGTGGTTTTTAACTTCTGGAGGCTTTCTTACTAGACATAAAACTTACACGACTCCAGAAAAATAGGACAATGAAAGGAAAATGAGCAGGATCAGAGAGGGGAGGAAGCAAAATGGGAGGGCTGGAGGTCTGAGGCTCAGCTGCAGTCTTCTGCTTGGACATTCTCAAATCTGCACCTGGGATTTGACATGATGTGATTGAAAAAACTTCCTCTTATGAGTTGTTTTTAAGTTTTCTCACATTAAAAAAAACAATTCTGAATAAAATGCAGTGATAAAAAGCCAGTTATGTTACAAACATTTATATCTCAACAAGCTAAAAATGAAAAAAAAAAAATATGAGCACAAAAGACATGTGACAAAATTTGACAAACGTGTTTGAGTAAAGATTATCAAGAACCTCTACGGGAAGGAAAATTAGATATTGAACACTTGTAAGTACAGTCAAAATCATATTGGTGGTCCTAAATAATACAATAAGAGAAGGTAAAGAAAAACAGTATGTGATGAATGATGGAAAAGAAATAAAATGCCTCTGTTTAATTGTGGCATGCTTATCAGATGATACGAAGCCAACTGGATGAATTTCCAAACAGGAAATCTGAAAAATATTTGACCAACAAAATAAAATAGGATTATAAAATAAAATATAACTTAACCAAGACATATTCACAGAAAATGACTAAATAAATATAAAAGAATAATAAGCAAATATCTTAGGCAGAATCTTGAATAACAATTTTGTGGTTGGTTCACAAGATGAAAACCATATGTAGTATTCTGTTAAGAAAGGAACTTTACGTATCGACATATTGAGACAATACTGCAAAGAAGGGGAGAAAAATGTGAAATAATTTTATTGTTCTTTCACAATAAAACATAAATATTTGATGATAAAATGGATTTTCTCACCTCAGAATCCCAGTGTTTTATAAAATATCACATAAATTTCCAGTATAAAAGCACTCACTCTTATAAAAAAGATCAATAAATTCAAAGGAAAAGGGTTGGCCCATTGTAAAAAAAATATTTTTCAATTAAGTGTATTTATGAGAGGACTTAAATGAGGGCTAGTGAATCTGGTCTCTTTTCAATGTCTTAAATGATAGTTTATCAAGGCTGCTGCATTACATGAGTGGTTCCTAGTGGAAGGAATGAAAGAGCTTCTTGATGACATAGTTCAAGAGTCGGGGCATAAATCAAACAGCATGAACAATCCCATCATCTGGTTATGGATCCCTGGCTGTGAGGAGCTTTCCCTAAAGGTAAACTCACAAATGCGTTAGCAGAGGGAGGATCTTCTAAAAGTCAATTCCTGACAACAGTAGAGGTTGATGGGATGTGTGCAGTGACATGGCACAGATTAGAGTCCTCAGTGGTGCAAATTTATTACTGCGGATAAGGCCATGATGTAAAGGTGATAAGAGTCTATCACAAACCAGGTAGGAGTAAAAACTCCAAGAACTATATAGAAAAAAATGCAAATACTCAATAGGGAGAAAGCAAATCAGCTCAGATTGGTGGTCCACAAAGACAGAAAAATGCATGGATTAACACTGAGATCCAAGATCCATTGGATAAATTCCTTGTATCTGCCTTTAAAAATTTCTCTCTCTCTCTCTCTCTCTCTCTCTCTCTCTCTCTCTCTCTCTCTCTCTCTCTCTCTCCTGTTTGTGTTTGTAGGGATATGCCAATGTGTGATGGTCCTTTGCAGATGCCAGAGGAAGGCATTTGATTTGATTCCTTAGAACAACCTAGGAGAAAATTGTGAGTCAGCTGGGGTGGGTTCTGGGAACCAGAGCAAGAACAGTAACCCTTTATAACTGCTGGCACATTTCTTCAGTGTCTTCATTAATTCCATCATAAAGTACAGATATGTATATTTTAGAGTAATATAAGATCAAAGGAATGTGGAAAAAATAGTTTGTCATGACATTACGATTAACCACAGTATTTTATGGGAGTGCTTCTCAGTTTTTCTTATACAAGGCTGCTTGAGCTTCTGTTCAAGCATTTTCTAAAATATTATAAAGTAGTTAAAAGTATCAGGGTGGTGTAACTTAGCCTTTCTGGATGCTTAACAACCATACTTAATGCCCATACCAATTTGACCGAGGATCTTAAAGGATAATTTTCTTCCTTTCCCACAGAGATCAACTAAGTACCAGGGGACTATGCATGGGGGCATCTCTTGAAATGTCCTGCAAATGCGAGTCACCAGTCTTCCCGTGCAGGGAGGTCTTGGAGATCCACTAATGGGATTTCTGCCAGTGTCCAGTCTATAAAGTGGAAAGTCTGCTCATGTGTCAAAAAGGGAAGCCTGGTCTAGCAAGACCTGAATTTGTCCTCAAATGGATGGAACTGAAGATTGAAAAGCCAAAAGGAGGCAGGGCCCCGCCCCACACACAGAAAAAAAACCCCTGAATGACCCTTGAGGACTAGATCCTCAACTGACCTTGAGAAAACAAAACCGTGGTTAATCTGGGCTTACTGTGTGGCCTTAAAAATCCGAAAAGAAAGTCTAACCATAAATAAATAAATATTAAGGCCTGAGAAATTGTACTTTGGGTATAAAACTTGAGATCTTAGTAAAAAGACAAAAGATCACAGTTGTTTTGCCTGTCTTACTGGCAAGTGCAGATACCCTGTGGTTGCCACTGCTTTTGCTATCCTTCAAAGACATGAAAAGACATAGCTTTTCAACCTTCCAATATGGACTGAAGACTCATGTCTCTCCAAGAATCCTCCAAACCTTCAGTGCCAGATGGGGACTGCTGAGACATCCAGCCTGTGGACTGAGCTACTACTATAGTTTCAGCCTCTTCAGAGTATAAACTGTCATTATTGAACTACCCAGGCTGTATCATAGAGACCAGTACAGGAAGATCAAAACAGGACACAGTGCTTACTGGACCTCATTTGGTGACCATGGGAAGGGAAAACCCCAGTGTGGAACACAAGGGCAGAACTGATGGTGGTTTGGGCTTGCCAAGGAGGAGACTTCAAACATGAAATCTTTCAACCTAATTAAAAAAAAAATAAGCTGGAAATGCTAAAACCTATGATATATGTGGCATGCTTATGTGCATATTTTGGAGTGATGCATAGCGAAGGAACAACAACAATAAGAAGAAAAAGACTGGGTCGAAGAAGTGACTGAAACACTGAACTTCTACTCAAAACAGCAAACTTCTGCATCCAGAATTTTGAGAGAGACTGAGAAAAAGATGAAAAACATGTTTGGCAGAATGCATGAACTCTGGTGGGGTGGGGTACCAGGGAGAAGGGCATGGGTCTAGATTTGATTTGTAATGTAATTTTGTATGAAATGCACAGAGTTTCAATAAAATATTGGCTTAAAAAAAGTACAAATAAGGGGTGCAGAGAGAGCTTAGAAGGTAAGAAGAGCACTTGGGTGATCTCACAGATTCCCTGGTTCTGCTCCCAGCACACACATGGTGGCTAACAAACATCCATAACTCCAGTTCTAAAGGATCTGATGCTGTCTTCTGACTTCTGTAGCATTGCAATATATGGATGTATTTACATGCACACAGTCTGTACACTCATACACATAAAATAAAATAAAATAAAAACATTAAAAAAGTACAAATATAACAGGTCAGAATGAAACAATATCAACATACCCAGGTGCCACAGTGAAATAGCCACATGGTTATTTATCATATGTTACCATGGGCATAGGCTTTAAATAATAATATCATGTAGTTTTTTTTTCTCCACTTGGTAAATGTGCCACAACATATTTGTTTTTTTTTAATATATTTTTATTGTTATTAAACTTTTTCATACATCATACATCATTTCTCAATCCAATTTAGGCTCATTTCCCTTTCCATGTCCCACACCCCACCCAAGTTCGTGCATTTGCCATACATGTCTTGCATCTTTTTTCTGTATACATACATACATACATACATACACACACATTTATATATTATATATATGTATATATACATATATATGTATATATATTATATATATATATAAATGTGTGTATGTATGTATATATGTATATATATACAGATATATATATATATATATATATACACACACACACATTGGAGGGAGCAACAACAACAAAAGAATCGGGACAAAAAAAAAAAGACTGAAACAGTGAATCCACAAAATATTTGTTCATATTTCAAATGCAACAAAATTTTGAAATAATTCAAAATATTCTAAGACACAAGAGTTATTTTTCTGTTGTTTGGAGGCCATCAGTGGATATGGTTATCAAGTTTTAAATATGATCTCTGGGATGATTCTAATTAAAACCTGACCTGGCTTCAGTTCTCATCAACCACAACCACCTGCAGTTCCAGTTCCTACATACTCTCCCCTCTGCTAACACCTGCAGAAAATGGTGCACATAAATCCCTGCAGACACATACATACACACACACACACACACACACACACACAAAATAAATAAATAAATGTAGACAGATAGATATGTAAACCTTAAAAAGTAAGAAAAAGTGTGCTTTTTTCAATTCTCAAAGCAATAGACAAAACATTAAATTTTCTTAAGATACACAATATTAATTTAACAAAGAATAATGTAGCACCTTTGAGCATGGAAGGATGAATCAGCCAATTTAATTAACTGTGTGAAATTTAAAAGTGTCTTCCAAAGAATGAGAAGTGGCCTTCAGGTGATTCTTCCTTCAGCATTACATTTGTAGACAGATGTTATGGGAGAGAGAAGACAGAAATCTGAAAATGGCATTAGTAGGTACAAACTTAAATGAATTGTCAATCTAGTTCCACTGAGGGGAATTAAAATTTGGAATTTATTACATTGTATATGAAGCTTTTAGAGAGCTGAAATTATTGATGAATTTTCAAACTGTTATAAGGTAATGGAACAAAGAAACAAACAAATGTAGATATTGTATTCTTTGACAAAATAGTTATTTTGACAATCTAAATATTATTTGACAATCTAAAAAAAAATCTCAAACTAGTCAGAAGAGAACAAGGAAGGTCAGCTGATACTCATTAAAGGAAAAATACAGCGAGACAAATTATAGTCCTAAAAATATATACACATCTCACAGGGACATTCAATTTCATAATAAAAAGCTTTATTATATATAAAATCCCATATAGACTCTAACATAATAGTGGCAACTATTATAGGGGGTAACTTTAATACCCATTGTCACCAAAAGATGTATCAACCATACAAAAATTAAGCAGAGAAACCTTGGCATTAAATGAAACCATGAATCAAATAGACTTTAGACATCTAGAGAATATTTCACTCAAACACCAAAGCATTCTTTTTTTTTTTTCTTATCAACCCATGGGACCTCTTGCAAAATTGACCACATATTAGGACAGAAAACAAGTTTTCACAAATTCATCAGATGCAATAAGTTGCATCTTACCAAGCCACAAAGGAATAAAACTAGACATCAATAACAAAAAAGATGGGAAAAGTACACAAATTCATGAGACCTAAATAACACAGTATTAAATGAAAATTGGACCATGGGAGAATTCAAGAAGAAAATAAAAAATAAAAAAAATGTTAGAATCAAATGAAAATAAAAATATCAAAACCTTCGAGACACAATGAAGGCAGACTTAAGAGCAGAGCTTACAACATAAAGTGCCTACTCCAGAAAATTAGAAATATCTTACATAAATAATGTGGCACCTAAAAGTCTTAGAATACCAAGAACAAACAGGGCCTAAAAAAGTGGATGGGTGGTGCACGCCTTTAATCCTAGCACTTGGGAGGCAGAGACAGGCGGATCTATGTGAGTTCAAGGCCAGCCTGGTCTACAAGATGAGTTCCAGGACAGCTGGGGCTACAGGGAGACCCTGTCTCGAAAAGACCAAAAAATAAAAAAAATTAAAAAAATTTTTTTAAAAAGTAGATGGGAAGAGATAAATAAAATCAATGCTGAAATTAATGAATTAGAAAGGAAGAAAAATATACAAAGAATCAATGAACTAAGAGTTAATTCTTAAAAGATGAACAGGATTGAAACACCTGTTAGCAAATTATCCAAAAGAAATAGACAGAGGATCCAAATAAACAAACTCAGAGATGAAAGGGAATCACTACAACAGATCTGGAAAAAAATCAGAAAACCATGATAATCTAAAATATATGGCAAACATTCTAGGTCTGTCATCTGTCCTACCCAACTTAAATTAAAATGGCATAAATAATCTAAAGAGTTCCACAATAACAAATGAGATATAGTAATTAAATAGCCAATGAAAAAGAGCTCAGGACCAGATGGATACAGCCCAGAATTCTATCCAGTTGGTATAAAAGACTTAAAATCATTCTAATACAGCTAATTTGTAAAGAGGGCTTACTGCATGGAAAATTAATTCATTTTTGTGTGATTAAAATGTTCATATATAAAATTTGTGTTTTTTTTGCAAAATTAATCCACAGTACCATTTGTATATTTGTTGCTGGGATAAACACAAGCCCAACATTAACAATGAGTTAAAACTTTAATTATTACTTTAATATAAAATACAGATACATAAACATAAATAATTTATAACATATGCACAAAAGTTTTCTTTCTTGGGAAATATTTTGTTAGCAAAATAACAATATAGCTAGTGGAGGCTATTGGAGAAATGTGGTTAAAAATAAAACAGTGCCTACAGGAATGGATTCTTTTTTTCTCTTTTGGAGAGATGTTTTCCCTGTAGCCCCAGATGGTCTGGACTCACAATGGAGACCAGACTGGCCATGATCTCACACAGATCCACCTGCTCCTCCCTTCCTCATGCTGGGATTAAAGGCCTGTGCCATCAATCCTGATCAGGATTGTATTTTTATTATCTTCTATAACCTGTTAGACCTTCTGCAATTTGATATCCTTCTTTGTAAAACTGATTTGTCTGTAACATCTAATCCAAAGTGCAGATTTATTATCACTTATAAGGTATATAACATAGTGACTAGCTCAGAGCTATTACTCTGTATATTTTAGCTGTTTTACTCACTCCAATAGAAATAGCCATCAATTTTGAAGTTTTGTTCTTTCTTTTGCCTTTTGGGAATGTATTTATTTTCTATGTGTATGAGTGCTTTGCCTGCATATATGTAAATGCACAACATGCATGCATTGCTCACAGAGGCTGGAAAAAAACCACTCAATAATTAGGTACTGGAGTTATGGAGAGTTGGTAAACATCATTTGTGTGCTAACAACCCTGGCCCTGGAAAGATCATCCCATGCTCTTAACTGCTAAGACATTTCTCCAGCACTAGTTCTGAAAAGTTTTAACATACTAATCTATAAAATGTCCACCTTCCCTGAGATACAGTAAATCTTTAAATTTATAACCCCTGCACTGAGCTTGCATATTTAGTTTTATTTTACTTTATTGGAATAAGCTGTACAGGATACATGATTAACATTCTTCAATTTAGAGTTGATTATATTATTATAAATATGAGTATTCTTATTTATCTGTTTCCTTTGAATCCATTCTTCTTCCAAATAAATCCAATGGAAAATTTAAAACTATTCAATTTTTTAATCAATCATTTATTTGACAAATAATTAATTTGCCAATAATTAATGTGAGATCTTGCTTTATAGGTTTGGCTGGTATGATACTCAAATTTATAGAAATCTTCATGCCCCAGCTTTCTGAGTGATGGGTGAGATTATAGGTATGTTATTTGTCTATTTTATATTCATAGAGAAGTATTAAAAATATAGAGCATTCCTGCTTGAACTGCCCTGTCCCTTCTGTTTTATGTTGCTGCTGTCGTCATTGCTGCTAAAGCTGCAGTGCTGAGAACTGAACTAAAAGTTTACATGGAAACCAAAATTAGGGATACCTAATAGAATCCTCAAAAGCAAAGGAAATGCTGAAGGCATCACAGTATCTGCTTTCAAACTTTATTATGGAGCTATCGTAATAAGCACAACATGGTCCTGGGTGTGAAAACAGGCAAAATGATCAGTGCAATAGAACCAAGGACCCAGATTTAAATCCACACATTTATATTCACCTAATTTTTGACAAAGAAGCCAAAAATACACACTGGAGAAAGACAGGTTGTTCAACAAATGGTGATGTTCAAACTGGATAAGGGCATACAGAAGAAAGACACTAGACACCACCTCTCGTCATGAAAAAAAAAAAAAACAACTTGAAATCAGTGAAACACTCCATCATAAGCCCCAATCACTGAATCAGATAGAAGATAAAGCATGAAGTATTGGAACATATCGGCACAGAAAAGGACTTTCTGAACAAGAAAACTACAAGGTGCAAACACTGACAAGTGAGACCACATGAAACCAAAAACATTCCGTACATCAAAGGACACTATCATTTTGGTGAAGAGAAAGTTCCAGAATAGGAAAATAAGTCTTTACCATCTATACCTCTGATGGAGAGTTAGTATATAGAATATATAAATAACTTTAAAAACTAAATATAAAATACTACCTAATTAAAAAGTCAGCCAATGATCCGAACATTTAGTTCAGATTAATACCACTTGGAGATTTCATCTTACTCCACTCAGAATAGCAAAAATTCAACCAAGCATCTCATCAACATCTACAGGACAAATGCTGGCAAATATGTGAAGGAAGGGGAATACTTAGCCACTGCTGACGGGACTGAAATTGGTGTAGCCACTATGAAAATTGGTGTGGACACTCTTTATAAAACTTGAAATTGAGGGCTGGAGAGATGGCCTAGTAGTTAAGAGTGCCGACCGCTCTTGCAGAGGACCCGGGTTCGATCCCCAGCACCCATGTGGCGGCTGAGAACCTTCTGTAACTCCAATTCCAGGAGAACTCCAGTTCCAGGGGAACTGGTCTTCTGACCATGGTCTTCTGACCATGACGACATGGGTGCACAAACCTACAGGCAAACAACACATTCGTACACATAAATAAATAATGTTAAAAAACTTGAAATTGATATACTATATTATGAAGCCATACCACTCTTCAGCATATACCCCAAAGTCTCTATTTATGCTCTTCTACAGAAATACCTGTCCATTTTATGCTCATTGCTGCCATTTTTTACATAAGCCAGAAATTAGATACAACCTACATGTGCATCAACCAATAAATCGACAATGAAGATGTAATACAAAATGGAATATTATTTAGCTCTTAAAATTAAATTATGGTAAAGGGAAAGAAGGAACTTGAGAGAGAATGACAGTAGAAGAAAGATTTTACTAAGGGAAAATTAGTAAAATGGGGTTATTTAAATGGGAGAGGGAGAAGAGGGGTTATACAGAGAACTGTGGAAATAAAAGGGAATGATTGTCTTACAAGAGTGGGACATGGGAGACAGGTATTACCACAGGAGAAGGGGGGAAACGTGGAGTATTTTAACAGCAAGAGAGTGGAGAGAGGGCTAAAGAGGGAAAGAGAGGCCGGGCGTGGTGGCGCACGCCTTTAATCCCAGCACTTGGCAGGTAGAGACAGGCGGATTCTTTGTGAGTTCAAGGCCAGCCTGGTCTACAGAGTGAGTTCCAGGACAGCTGGTGCTACAGGGAGACCCTGTCTCGAAAAGAAAAAAAAAAAAGTACAGAGGCTTTCAGAACAGAACTGAGTTGGATGAGAGGAGAAATCCTGGCATCTACAATGATTTATTGACTATCCAACAGTATATACAAAGCACAATGGTCATTTGCATAGGCACAGTACATGGCCAGATGTGGCCTTGAATCTTGATCTAGTCACTTACCAGATATGCAGCATTTAGCTATTTNATTCTTGCTTTATAGGTTTGGCTGGTATGATACTCAAATTTATAGAAATCTTCATGCCCCAGCTTTTGAGTGATGGGTGAGATTATAGGTATGTTATTTGTCTATTTTATATTCATAGAGAAGTATTAAAAATATAGAGCATTCCTGCTTGAACTGCCCTGTCCCTTCTGTTTTATGTTGCTGCTGTCGTCATTGTCTGCTAAAGCTGCAGTGCTGAGAAACTGAACTAAAAGTTTACATGGAAACCAAAATTAGGGATACCTAATAGAATCTCCAAAAGCAAAGGAAATGCTGAAGGCATCACCAGTATCTGCTTTCAAACTTTATTATGGAGCTATCGTAATAAGCACAACATGGTCCTGGGTGTGAAAACAGGCAAAATGTCAGTGCAATAGAACCCAGGACCCAGATTTATTAATCCACACATTTATATTCACCTAATTTTTGACAAAGAAGCCAAAATACACACTGGAGAAGACAGGTTGTTCAACAAATGGTGATGTTCAAACTGGATAAGGGCATACAGAAGAAAGACACTAGACACCACCTCTCGTATGAAAAAAACATGAAAAAAAAAAAAAAAAAAAACAACTTTGAAACTCAGATGATAAACACTCCATCATAAGCCCCAATCACTGAATCAGATAGAAGAAAGTAAAGCTATGAAGATGGAACATATGGCACAGAAAAGGACTTTCTGAACAAGAAAACTACAAGGTGCAAACACGACAAGTGAGACCACATGAAACCAAAAACATTCCGTACATCAAAGGACACTTCATTTTGGTGAAGAGAAAGTTCCGAATAGGAAAATAAGTCTTTACCATCTATACCTCTGATGGAGAGTTAGGATATAGAATTATATAAATAACTTTAAAAACTAAATATAAAAAAAACTACCTAATTAAAAAGTCAGCCAATGATCGAACATTTAGTTCAGATTAACCACTTGGAGATTTTCATCTACTCACTCAGAAGAATAGCAAAATTAACCAAGCATCTCATCAACATCTACAGGACAAATGCTGGCAAATATGTGAAGGAAGGGGAATACTTAGCCACTGCTGACGGGACTGAAATTGGTGTAGCCACTATGAAAATTGGTGTGGACACTCTTTATAAAACTTGAAATTGAGGGCTGGAGAGATGGCCTAGTAGTTAAGAGTGCCGACCGCTCTTGCAGAGGACCGGGTTCGATCCCCAGCACCCATGTGGCGCTGAAGAACCTTCTGTAACTCCAATTCCAGGAGAACTCCAGTTCCAGGGGAACTGGTCTTCTGACCATGGTCTTCTGACCATGACGACATGGGTGCACAAACCTACAGGCAAACAACACATTCGTATACACATAAATAATAAATAATGTTAAAAAACTTGAAATTGATTATACTATATTATGAAGCCATACCACTCTTCAGCATATACCCCAAAGTCTTATTTATGCTCTTCTACAGAAATACCTGTCCATTTTATGCTCATTGCTGCCATTTTTTACATAAAGCCAGAAATTAAGAACACCTACATGTGCATCAACCAATAAATCGACAATGAAGATGTAATACAAAATGGAATATTATTTAGCTCTTAAAATTAAATTATGGTAAGGGGAAAAGGAACTTGAGAGAGAATGACGTGAAGAAAGAAGTTAGAAGAAAGTTTTCTAAGGGAAAATTAGGTATAAATGGGGGTTATTTAAATGGGAGAGGGAGAAGAGGGGTTATACAGAGAACTGTGGAAATAAAAGGGAATGATTGTCTTACAAAGAGTGGGACATGGGAGACAGGTTTACCACAGGAGAAGGGGGGAAACGTGGAGTATTTTAACAGCAAGAAGTGGAGAGAGAGGGCTAAAAGAGGGAAAGAGAGGCCGGCGTGTGGCGCACGCCTTTTAATCCCAGCACTTGGCAGGTAGAGACAGGCGGTTCTTGTGAGTTCAAGGCCAGCCTGGTCTACAGAGTGAGTTCCAGGACAGCTGGTGCTACAGGAGACCCTGTCTCGAAAGAAAGAAAAAAAAAAAAAAAAAAAAAAAAGAGGGAAAGAGAGGAGAAATAAATAATGCTTAGCTTGTATAATAAAATAAAGCAGGGAATCATATTGGTCTGAAAACCTAGTGAAAAAGTATACATGCAATCTGTACATGAACCCATTGGTAAGCATGTGCCAGACCCTGAGGTCAATCCCCAGCCTTGCAGCTGCAGCAGCAATAACAAAGAAGAGAATCATCAAGGCAGATCAAGCAGGAATTCTCTATTAAACAAACAAACAAAAAACTTCAATTGGATTTTTGAAACTTCTTTTTACATTCAATATAATGTGATGATATTTAGATCACTTTTTCTATTATATAATAGCAAGGCCTATTAGTGCCTAATTTGTACCTCCAAATATCCTTCAGTGTGGGTCTATTCATTGGAGCCTGGCTAACTCACCAAAAGTCCTAGGCTTCAAAGATTGTCTCTGTCCCTCACAGCAACCACATGTTGCCACAATTTCCTTAGGAATTTGTGGAGGGTTTGGACGCTCTTACTTACTTCCTCATGTCTGTCCTGGATTTTTTTCTGTTTGGATCTTGCATATGAACTGTGCATGCTGTCACCATTGTTGTAAGTTCACATGAGTAACTGATCAGCTGTCCGGAAACGTCTTATGGTCATCTCCCACCTCTCTCTCTGGCAATTTTTCCACCTTGTGTTCTTCACTGATCTTTGAGTCTTGGGAACAGAAGTTGGAAAAGGGTGTCCTATTCAGGGTTAAGTACTCTGAAGCTTCTTTGCACATTGGTCAATTATGGCTTTCTGTGTTAATCACCAACTCTTGCATAAGGAAACTTCTCTGGTAAGAGTTAAGAGACTCATTAATTTACTGATATGACAGTAAGTCATTATGAGTCAGTTTCATATGGTAATTATTTAGTAGAAAAATAATACTAAGACCTGTCTTGGTTCATGTTCTTAAGTTTCATATCAATGACAGGTATGGGCTCTGTCCTAGTAAGCAGATCTTAAAATTGGATTAGTGAGTGTTTGGTAACTCCCATAATTGTTGGGCCACTCTTGCATTGGTGGGCATATCTTGCCAAGCCAGTTGTTATTGAGGTTCACAGGGTTAGGCACTGAGTCAGGAGGATGCTTTTTTTTTTTTTTCCTTCTGGTAGCTTTCATAGCATCTTCAGTACTATCAATGCTGTTCAGAATAGATGAGGCTATAACATCTGCAGCAGCTTGATTTCTCCCTGTTTTTCTAAAGGTCATGTACATAGTGTCTTCAGCAATGATATCTTGCCATACCACTCTTCTGGGGAACCAAGAGCAGGGCAAGGATTGTTTGAGGGGTTATGGGACCTGTGGTCAACAGCTTCTATGGAGGGAGTCAATTCCTACAACTGTCTATTTTTATTAGCTTATAATTTCTAAAGAATAACTCCCCAGTTAAATGATTCCTTTTAATCTCTTTTGTGATGTACATGTATATACTTTAAGAAGCTTCTGTATTGGTGGCTTTCTCTAGGTGTTTTTATTTTTTTTATTTATTCTTTTTTTTTTTTTTTTTTTTTTTTTTTGTCTTTTCCAGACGGGTCTCCCTGTTAGCCCCAGCTGTCCTGGAACTCACTCTGTAAGGACCCGGCTGGCCTTGAACTCACAAAGATCCCCTGCTCTGCCTCCCAAGTGCTAGGATTAAAGGCGTGCGCCACCAAGCCGCTATGTGTTTTTCTTTTTTTTTATTTTTATTATTATTTTTTTTTTTATTTAATTTTTTTTTTTTTTTTTTTTTTATGTGTATGCATGTAGGTTTTTGTGTACCCATGTTGTGCAATGCCGCAGAGGTCAGAAGAGGGTCTCGGATTCCCCTGGAACTGGAGTTCTCCTGGAATTGGAGCTTCAGATGGTTCTCGGCCGCCATGTGGGCGCTGGGGATCGAACCCGGGTCCTCTGCAAGAGCAGTCGGTGCTCTTAACCACTAGGCCATCTCTCCAGCCCTGTGTTTTTCTAAAGGTCTTTAGTGTTACTTGTTCCTCCCTCTACTCTCTCCTTTGCCCTGCCCTTCCATTCTTCACCTCATTTAATCCTTCCTGGTCTAATGTTCCATTTTCCCCCTTCATATCATTGTATTCTACCACCCCTCCCAGGAAGCTTCCCATGCATCCACACATGGACATTTAACAGTTTCTTTCCCTCTCTGAGCTGCCAAATTGAAACATGCTTATCTAAGATTTCAAAGCTAGAATCCAGCTATGAGAAAGATCATGGGACATGTGTGTGTCTGAATCTGGGTTACTTTACTCAGGATTTTTTTTCCACATCCATGTATTTACTTATGAATTTTATAATTTACCTTCTTCAATTTCTTTTATGTAAATTTTTATTGAACTTTTGTGAATTTTTTACAATACATATTTAGACCCCTCTGCTGTCTACATGCACTCATAAACCATAACATATATGGTCTATCTGATCAACTTTGTGTGCCAAGATGTCCCTCAGTGTGAATTCATCCAGTGAAGCCTGTTCAGCCTATCTAAAATTATTACCTTAAAGAAGATCAACTCTCCTTCACGAGCAGTAATAGGCTGCTAATAATTCCTTTGCTCAGGTTAGAGCTTCTTGACCATCTCTCCTGTTCTATGCTGGGGTTTTACCAATTTGAGTTTTCTCGGTCTCGCACATACTATCACCAAAGCAGTGAGTTCATATTAAAAAGATCCCAGAAGCCTGTAAGGTTCTATTTCCTTATGGTCATGCCCCTCCTCCTTGGCTCTTATAATCTTTCCACCTGACTTCCACAATGGTCCCTGAGCCCTGGATGGGTGAGGTTTAGTATAGGAGTTGTATCAAGGTAAAGGCACTCTGCAGTCTCTTATTCTCTACACTTTGGCCAGTTTTAGATTTCTATAATCAAAACCCATTCTTGCATGAGGAAGATTCACTGGTATGAGTTGGGAGATGCATTAGTGTTCTCTTTACCCCACATTCCACTGTCTGTGAGCTTTAGTTATAGAAGTACACCCCATATATTTATATATATATATANATATATATATATATATATATAACATAGAACTTGACAAGCACTGGATTTGTAAATCTATATATAAGACTGTATGCAAATGCAATAGATCAATACACTGCTTAAGGTTTTTGATATTACAAGTACCCTGAAAAACAATGTTTTATGGTTGAAGTCTGTGATTTTTCTGTCCCTGCTAAAGGGCAACATCAGTAAAGTACATGAATACAACTTGTGAAAATCCAGTATATTAGTTCAAAATATTGTTTAGTATTTAATGTATGTTCTCTAGTTCATTTATGGATCCCAATGATAGAAACATTTGAGATACACATCAAAGGTAAATAAATATTATGAGAGACTTGTTCCATGCTATGAAGAAAAATCTACATTGAAATGTACCTTGTATATTTTGTATAAAACATTATAGACTATCATAATAAATACATTTTATGGGGGCCTATGTGCTGGATAATTTTAGTTTTCAGATTGACACACCATGGTAGAGGGAGCCTCTCTCTGCTGGGGAATTACCTCTATTGGAATGTCCTATAGCCATATCTGTGGGGCATTTTCTTGACTGTTGAGGGGTACCACCTCTGGGTAGGATGTTCAGTATGGAATAAGAAAGCAGGTTGAAGATCCCTCCTTGGCAATCCCAAACAAATATCAATCCTGCACTTTTGCTCCACATGGAGGGTATTTCCCTCCCATGGTTCCCCAAATGAAGTCCAGTAAGCACATGTACTGTCTCGATCCCCCTGCACTAGCCTCCATGATACAGCCCAGGTGGTCCAACAATGGCAGTCTGTATTCTGATGAGGCTGACATTCCCTTAGTTGTTTAGTCCACAAGCTGGGTATCTCAGTAGTCCCCATCTGGCTTTGAAAGTTTAGAGGATTCTTGGAGAGATATGCGTCCTCATACCATATTGGAAAGTTAAAAAGCTGTGTCTTATGATACGTGTATGTATGTATGTATTTATGTATATATAGCTATATAACTATAACTATAAATATAAATATAAATATAAATATATATATATATATATATTCTGTAGCAATACAAGGTGGAGAGAACAACAACAAAAGAACTGGAAAAAAAAATTCTGGAAAGGCTCAGAAAAAGACGCAGGACATGTATGGCAGAGTGCAGGGACTCGGGAAGCAAATCTAGGACTCTAGATTCAATTGAGAAATGATGTATGACCTATGGAAAAAGTGTAATAACCATAAAAAAAGAAGACAAACAAAAAAAGAAAGCAGGTTGAGCAAGGGCCAGGGAACAAAGCCAGTAAGAGCACTCATCCGTAGCCTGTGTTTCAGCTTCAGACTCTAGGTTTCTGTCCTGAGTTTCTACTTTGTGTTCCCTCAGTGATGAACTGTAACTTGAGAGATGTCACAGGAAAATAAAAACCTTTCACTCCAGGTTGGTATTGGTTATAATGTTATTTTACAGAAATTGAAAGCAAACTAGAACAAAAAAATCTTACCAGAGAGTAGACTACTGCAGTGAAAGAGGTGACTCAATTGTTTTGCAGAGGATTATGTGAGCATTTGGAAATTTGAACTGGAAAAGCTATCCATTGCTTAGAGCTAAGTCAGCTGTTGGTGTGGAGATTGAAACATTTCTGTTGAAAGAGATTTGGAAGATAGAGGCCTGGTTTGTGAAGCTCCAAATGTAAGTAAAGATTATCAGGGCGATTTGTGTGATATTTGAATTGAGAATCTGTGGTTTCTGTTTGGGGCTGAAGAATCACGTGATTAAGAAGAGCCCAGAACTTGAAATCTTTGCTTTACCAAGACAATTAATGCTGGTTAGCTTTGGCCAAAACTGAGCTGTGAGTAAAAGAGACCAGTGTCACTGTGGCAACATCTCTGGGAAGTATTCCTCAGGATCAGCACACAGAAGCAGTAGCCAGAGGGGGCCTGAGCCTCTATCTCAAGGAGGAAGTAGGACTTGTAATGCATAAGAATCCCCTGAACAGTTCTGGTATTGAAAGCATGAAGGGGTCACAGAAAGAAGCTGAAGATTAGTACTCTGAGGGTCTGTGAAAGGCCATTGGGGAAAGTGTAGTGTCAGTTACAGTGAAGAACCCCAGGATTGAAGGGGTCATGGAGAGAATCTGAGGCTTTTCTTCCTGAGAGGACTGAAGGGCCAATTGGTGAAGGTGCAGCCTCAGTTTCAGTGGATATCTCAGATGTTTGGTGATGCCAGGACCACAGGATGAACACAGAGGGTAGCAGCAGGTGTGGAATGGAGCTGTCCTGGGCCTGCGTGATGAGCTATGTTTGCTAGGGATTGGCAGAGACAGAAAAGTGGAGCTGCTGAAACCCTTTGGTCCCAGAAGATTGTGAGTGAATCCCAGATGTCAGGCCTTGAACTACTTGCTGGACTTTGGTTTTCCTTGAGTATGCATGATTCTTCCCTTTTGAAATAAAATAGAACTTAAATAGCTTTTAATTTTATAGGAACCCATAGTTGAGACAATTTTAAAAAGAGACTTTGAAATTTGAAGTGTATGAGATTTTTTAAGGACTTTGGGAGTTTTAAAGTTGTACTTCATTTCATGTTGTGATATTAATATTAATATCATACCTTAGAGATAAATAATGGAAGACTTGTGTTTTAATACTTATGTGTCTGTGGGTTAAGTTGACAAGGAGTCAGTTGTGTTCATTAGCTTTAGTTGTCAACCTGGCACACCTGGGTTGAGGGAGCCTGTATTGGGGACCCCCCTCTATGGGACTGGCCTGTGCCCTTGTTTGTGGAGGATTTTCTTGATTGTTGAGTGATGTGGGATAGGCCAGTCCACGGTGGATGGTGACACTTCTGGGCAGGTTGTTGTGTATTTTGAAAGGAAGCAGGCTGAGCATGGGCCAGGGGAACAAGCCAGTAAGCAGATTTCCTCCATGGCCTATGCTCCAGATCCCGCCTCTATCTTCCTGCCCAGAGTTCTGACCTTGGGAACTCAGTGATGAACTCTGACCTGGGAGATGTAAGCCAAATAAACCATTTCCTCACCAAACCTGTATTAGTAAGAGGTTTTTCTTGTGTTGTTTGTTTTGTCACAGCAATTGAAGTAAACTACAACACTCTTGACAATATACTGGAGAAATGAAGGATAGGAGGGTGTGGTTTTTCTCAATCTAGTGCAAATTGGTGGTGCCTGACTTTTCAAACAGCTTCACTGGCTTGCAATCTGAGCCTCAGTCTCAGGCATCCTGGCTCCTTATCACTCAAGTACTGTCTAGCTCTCTATTCTACTAAACTACCAGTATGATGTGGTTTTCTCTTGTTATGTTTCTTCTATTTCTTTGATTTTAGTTATTTCTCATATCATTTTCATACATTTATATACCCACATGTGATTTTTCTATTCATTTAATATGCCTATTTTTATTTTTTTAATTTTTCATTGAAGTTTTTTTTATTTCTCAGTCCAATTTAGACTCATTCCCCTTTCCATGCCCCGCATCCCAACCAAGTTCATGTATTTTGCCATATATGTCTTGCATTTTTTTTCAGTCTTTTGAAAATTTTTCTATGCAGAAGTTTATTGTTTGGGGCAGTTTACTATTTCAGTCAGTTCTTTGACACAGTCCTTTTGTTGTTATACCCTCTAATTTTTATTGCTCCAAAATGTGCATATATGTACATCACACATACCAAAATTATGATGTCTGAAAGTAAACTGTATGTTAATTCCATAACATGTTTAGGAATTCGCATTTTCCCCTTTAATTTCATATTACTCTAAAGTAGCATACATACCCTCCCCCCATATACCACAATTACAAAGTCTGAGAATAAGTGGTAGGTTAATTCTAGATCCTGTTAAGAGATTCACATTATAACAGCACAGTTTCTTTCAGGTAAAAAGAAAAAGAAATTATATTGACATTAGTGCTGCTCAGTTTGCTTTACTGCTAGGTATTTGGTACTAGCATCTACGAAGGAGAGACACCATTCATCTGTTTTTCTGGGACTGTGTTACTTCATTTAGCATAATGGCTTCTAATTCCATCCATTTACCTGCAAAGTTCATGATGTCATCTTTTTTTTTCTTTCCGCTGCATAGAATTCCATTGTGTAGATGTACCACATTTTCTCTATCCACTCGTTGGTTGAGGGGCACTTGGGTTGGTTTCCAGTTCTTCAGTATTGCAGTAAACATCAGTGTGCATGTATCTCTGTGGTAGGATGAGTCTTGTGGGTATATACCCAGGAGTGGTATTTTTCTTGATTTACTATCATTTTGTTGATCTGCAGCACACCCTCGCAAACTTCAGGTTATTAATCATTTACAGTTTTAAATTTTTGAAACAACTAGGCCCAGGTTTTCTCTTGCTTTTATCCATGCTTTCAATTTTTGGTACAAATCCTTAATTTAATGGAGCCTAATAAATCAAATACTATTACTTATATAATTTTGCTTTCTAGGAACTGATATAAGATATTATTTATCCATAAGCACTGATATTTCATATTTCTGCTATGAATTTTTTGATTTGAATATTCATATTTAATTATGTGAACATTTCAAGGTTTATTATACATACTGATGCTCTTATTTTTATACGATGATTCACATCAATTTATCTAGTTCTTTCCTATATGAATTTTGCTTCCTGTATATATTAAAAATTAAATTCTTACACATGGAACAATTAATATCTGGGTGCTATGTGTTGTCATTTTTTATTACAGCAAAACTAACTATAGTTGTCTTGACTCCAGAATTTCATACAGTGTATTTTGACCATATTCTGACTCTATCTCCCTCTGAATCTCCTCCCCACAAACCTCCTGATTTCATGTCCTTCTTTATTATCTGACCTTTTCCTTTACAATTTATTATGCTTATTTAGTTGAATTTTATTTTATTTTTTTAATTTTATTTATTTTATTTATTTTTTGTATGTGTATGAATGTACTACCTGCATGCAAAGTTGTGCACCCGTCTCGTGCAATGCCTCGGAGGTCAGAAGAGGGTCTCAGATTCCCCTGGAACTAGAGTTCTCCTGGAATTGGAGTTACAGACGGTTCTTAGCCGCCATGTGGGTGCTGGGGATCGAACCCGGGTCCTCTGCAAGAGCAGTTGGTGCTCTCAACCACTAAGCTATCTCTCCAGCCCCCTGAATTTTATTTTTTAAAAACTATTGATTCAGTTTCATGCCTCCCATGTTCTCCCGCATGAGGTCCATAACCTGGTGCCTGATCAAACTACGAGCCATCAAACAATTAAGAAAATCTTTCCCTGTCCCAGCATCTCTCAGTTCCCAACATAAACTCACCTAGAGCTTGAGATTCCTGCCACTTCCCACATCCATGCTGAGCCCCTGTGGAGCTTGAGGATACACAAGTCTTGTGGACGCTGTTATATGAGCTCCGAGTTCATATGTATGAATACCATGAGGATTGCAGACACAAGCACTGAAGATACCATATCCTGAGTCCCAGAAAAAAATGGAGAAATCAAGTTGGCAATGCCTTTAAAGATACATCTCTGCAGCTGGCTTCCACAGTATTAGAAGTCTGTATACTTGTTACTGATAGAGAAAGGTAATCATGAATCTTGTGGACTATAAGAACAACTGGATTGGCAAGATGTGCCCAGTAGCGCAATAGTGGCATGAATATTATGGGAATAAGCAACCACCTTCTAGTTGGATTTAAAAAACACTTCATAACAGGGCCTCCATACCTAACACTGCTAGCAGGTTAGAACATGTGGTTAGACAACTACTATCATTCAGCTAAATATATATAATATTAAATTGACTCACAATAACTTATTAATATATCCATATATTAATACATCTCTTCATTCTCACCTTGCATGGGACTTGTGCATTCTACTATAAATGTTAAGATTTCATATGTATAACTGATCAGCTCAAACCAGACAGAATCCAAGCCTCGAAATGTGGTACTGAGTAAGAAACCTCAAACCAAACTAAGGAATTTTGGCAACTGATTATGGAGATTTTAGGGTGAGACAGTCTCTTACAAGGATGAGACTATTGGATGGACTCACATTAAAAGACATGTCATCATAGATATTATACATGGAAATTTATTTTACAGATATTCCAGCACCAGTATCATCTTTGACTGTTCTAAATGCATACTTACTATTCGAGTTAGGAATAGTCTTATAATACTGACTTTTTTCTTTCTTTTGGTGTTACAGTAAATATGTAGTTAATTCTGATCTTGAACTCATTCTGTAGCTCGAACTATTCTCCGATTTACTTTTCTCTTGCCAGTGCCTGAATACCACTGGGCTGACAGGCATGTGCATCAATCCCTGGTTTTGGAATTTTATGTTACAGATCTTTGGTGTGTTTATTTCAAAAGGAGTTGATCCAACTTACAAAACACTCCATGCATTAGATGCAAATATTACAACCATGTTATAGATAATTAAACTTTGCTCAAGCAATTTTCATTAAAGTACCCAATTTCACATAGCTTGATCTGAGATTTAAACTTAGGTCTGCCTAAATACAAAGCTTCTATGCTTCAATACTGTGAACTATTAAGCAAGATTAGGCAAGAACACTTTTCTTGTCCTATAATTATTGTGGAATGAAAGGGAATTTATACAAAGTTTTCAACAATTAGTCTGAAAGAAGATGCATTTGTAGTTTAATCTTAGGCAACAGAATGCTGTAGAACAAAATTTCTTCATGACCAAAGGTTCTATTTAATTAAGGGTTTTCATTGCTTCTTTGTTCTGCTTTAGTCTTAGACTGCTATTTCAATCCTCTTTCAAAACAAAAGGAAAAATCAGGCTATAGAATGAAATTTGTTTACAGAATAGCATTCTCTGGTGCTGTCAGCTTGGCTGTATGAGTTGAAGAACTGACTCTGTGAGTGGGAATTTAATGCTAGCACCTTGGGACTCATTGCCCAGTCACGGCCTTGGGGAGAATGCGAATACTTTAGTAAAATCTTGGAGTCATAGCTTGAAACTTTCACGGGTATGAAAGTGTCTTATTGCTTTCTCCTGCATAACACTGACAGCAGGTATAATTCATCCATAGTTACTGAGCACTCATTCATGATTTGTGGGACATTTGATCATAACCTTCCTGGCATACTTTTTATTAGATGTAATACAAATTTCTCACTAAAGGTTGTGCACAAATGCAAAGTGATGAGCATATTTTGGTCATGATGCTCCTTTGGCCATTTTCCTTTCAGTTCCGGTGTATAAAATATTAATTACACTTATGTGTGCAGAACAGTTCTGGCCAAGGGACTACACACCAGGTCATATGATTCTGCATATCTTGAACACTGACCAAATCAGCATCATACATGGTCAGGCTGAGGGGAGTACACTGAGAGTTTAAAGAAGTAGAAAAGAAACCAGCTTTTCTTCAAGCCACCTAAATTTTAGGTTTGACTCCACTAGAAAGTGGATGTCTTATGAAACAGATATCATTTTTCTATTTAATTTCTTTTGGATTTATTTTTATTTTATGTTCATGAGTATTATGCCTGATGTATGCAACTGTACCTGTGTTATTCAGTGCCCACAGAGGCCAGAGACAGAGTCAGAATCTCTGGAACTGGAGTTAAGGACAGGTGTTAGCTGCAAGAGCAGCCAGTGCTCATAACTACTGAGACATGTCTCAAGTCACTACAGTTTTCCCTTCATACCTTACTCTTTCCTATTTCATCCAGCCAAGTGTAATGGAAAGGGCAAGGTCCATAGCACTATCCTTAAAATGTTACCAGATGCTACATAAATACTTTTAACATTGTACCTGAGCTGCCTGTGAGTTCTGAAGCAATCTGTAGTCTCTACGTATAATTGACTCATTTTTAACTTGATTTCATCTTATTGGCTTTGTGTCCTGATATTCCCTGTGTCTCATCTTGGAATACAACCAAATGGATCCTTTCCCTATTTTATACAGTGAAGCAATAAGAAAAAATATACTAAAAATATAATCCGTGCCAGGGAAATTGATGAACACTTTTAATTCCAGCACTCTGGAGGCAGAAGCAGGTGAATCCCTGTGAAATCAAGGCCAGCCTGGTCCACATATTAAGCTTCCAGAAAGCTGGAGATATAGGGAGACCTTATCTCAAAAAAAGAAACATAAAACATCCCACAAAAAAGCATAGTATTTTTTTGGAGCAAAGCATTCTCAACACACATCTTCCCCCAAAGAACCATAAAACATAACTGTTAGGATAATATATGAGATAATCTTGTTCTTAATAATCTGCAGGAAATACGAATCATGGCTGTCAATTTGTCTTGTCTTTTCCTCTATTACTTCTCACCCACTCAATCTCTTCCTGCAAATTTTGTTCCTTTCTTCATCTGAATATCTCTGTTATTTCTTTGTCATTTTATTTTCCAAACATGTTATGTTATTTTTAGATAGTACACCAATTATTAATGGATTTATTAGATATGGTGCTGTTAAACTTTAATTGACATTTCTAATAGAGTTTAATGTACAAAACAATGACTATTATCTATGTATGTCTGTGATGGAACCAGGTACCTGCTGGGTTCTTTATACACAGCTGACATTCAACAAACATCTGCTCAATGTATGAGGAAATTGATTGCTTTTGGAATCTCTAAATCTTCTTTTATGTGTAAGAAATCAGAAAACCTGGATATACTTTATTATGTTTGAAAGACCTCTTTCCTTTATTTCTTCCTCACTTCTTTATTTTTTTTCTTTTCTAACAAAATTTCCTTGTTTAAATGTAATGACATTTTGGATCATTTTATCTGTATTTTAAGGATATAATATTACTTTCTGAGTAAGGACTGTGTCTGTCATTTCTATAGTAGCTAAAATACTAATCACATACGTGGTTGATTGACAAGAGCCAGTTTTCCAATATAGATTTTTCTCTACATGAATGAGGACTTTCTTTTCTTATTTCATTTTCTTTCTTTATTGTTCTTTCGGTTGTTTAACGTAGGATGTTACCATGTAGCCCTGGCTGGCCTGGAACATACTAGTTGATGAAGCTAGCCTCAACCTCAAAGAGATCTACCTAATTCTGCCCCCCTCTGAGTGTTAAAATTAAAAGCATGCACTGATACTTCCAGCCTATGAAAGACAACTTTCCATTCAAATGTATTACTTTCTTTATTCATCACTGTGTAGTATAAAGAAGAACCAAGTTAAGCCGGGGGGTGGGGGGTGGTAATTTACTTTGGCTCATTTTGGGAGGACACAGTCATTTGGTAAGGTATAGCTGAAGTGGTTGATTGCTAAGTCCTCAGGGACAAGAGGTGCCAGTTTGGAAGTGGGGAAGTAAAGAGCTCCTGTAGAATAGGGCCAGGCTTTAGCCCATAAGGCCAACCACTGTGGCCTTAAGCCATCGACAGTGTCCCACAAGAGAATAGTTCTACAACCTCCTCAAACAGCACCTGCAGGTGGGGGCCAATACTAGAAACACATGAACCGGTAAGGGACATTCCACACTCAAGCTGTAACATAAACACAACTGTATGAACTAGTTCTCCTCTTTCCTACCTTTGCTTCTTCAGTTTCACTTTAGGTAATAAAACTATTAAAAGTCAAAAGCAGAAATATCATGGTCTGGAGTGTTTAATAGCCCAGCATGTTTCAAAAATAATTTATATTGGTGCTGGAGAGATGTCTCAGTGTATAAAAGCGCTAGCTGTTCCTGCAGAAGACTCAGGTTTGAATCCCAGCATCCACATGGCAGCTAACAACCACCCAGAACTCCAGTTCCAGGGCATCAGATGCCCTCTCTGTCCTCCTCAGGCATTGTATGACATAGGTGCACTTACACACATGCAGGCAATAAATACACTCATTCACATAAAATAAAAATGAATAAATAAATTTAAAAACTAATTTATATCATTTCATTTGTTTAGAGGGCAATATGGTTCTAAAAGGTTTTTGCCCACTGTATTAGTCAGTTTTCTGTTGCTGTGATAAAACACCAGACCAAGGAACTTATAAAAGGAAGAGTTTATTTGAGCTTACAATTGGCGGTTCCAGGGAATTAGTCCATTGTGGCGGGAGGCGTGGTGGCTGGATCTGGAGCAGCAAATCGAGGGTCACATCTCCCAAAGAGCACAGGAAACAAAGAGGAAGCAACTGTATACCACCAGGCTTGTTAAACTCACTAAGCCTGCCCCTAGCAACGCACTCCCTCTAGCATGGCCACACCCTCCAAGACCTCCAAAAACAGCGCCACCAACTGGAGACAAATGTCTGAATACCTAGAGCCTATGGGGGACACTCATCCAAACCACCACATTCCACTCCCTGGCCCCCATAGGCTCCTGACCATATAAAATGCAAAATGCATTTAGTCCAACCTTAAAAGTCCCCATAGTCTTTACCAGTTTCAATGCCATTCAAAAGTCCACAGTCCAAGGTCTCTTCTGAGACTCAGGCCAATCTCTTAACTGTAAGCTCCTGTAAAATCAAAAGGCAAATTACATACTCCCAATATACAGTGGAACCGAATACACATTCCCATTCCAAAAGGGAGGAATAGAGGCATAGTGAGGAAATACTGGACCAAAACAAGACCGAAAACCAGCAGGGCAAACGCCAAGTCCAGTAGCTCCACATGCAACCTCTGGGACTTGACTTCCAAAGGGCTTAGATGGCTCAGCTCTTCCAGCTTTGCTTGCAACATACATCTCTTTCTTAGGCCGGTACCACTCCCCGTATGCAGCTCTCCTTGGCAAATATCTCACAGGTCTGGCATCTCGAAAGTCTTCTTGGGGTCTCCGATGCCCACCAGGCTTCACATTCACAGCTTCACGCAATGGCCTATCAGGGCCTTCTTTATTCAGGGACACCCCTGCTGTACTCTGCCTGGCCTCTTTGGCTCTCTGAAACCGTGGAGGAAGAACTGATGACCCCTTCACTCTTGCGAACTTCATGCCTCTAAAGCCAGCACCACGTGAATGAAATTGCCGAATCTGGCTGCAAGTTCGGGACGGACCCTGGCCCATTTCAACCACATTTGTAACTTTTCTTTGCCCTGGGCTTGCTGGAGGATTAGCTGGGTGTGGTCTTGCCCTGAAGGTACTGATTCTTTTGTTTACTTGTAAATCTCGAGGCCCTTCCTTAATCACTTCAATCTCCTTATCAAAAGGAAACTCTCCTTCACAAGCCTTGGCCCCACCTTTAATCTTCCTAGTGCAGTTTTCAGATCCAACCTCTCCTTTACATGCCTTGGCCCCACCTTTAATCTTCCTAGTGCAGTTATCAGATCCAAACTGTACATTTTGCATTTCTTTCTGCCCCATCTGCTCTTTTTCACTGTAGATCTGTATAATATTCACCATTAAAAGCCACGCCACCATTTCTACATTAGGCTGTCTTGAAATATCCTCCGCCAAAGACATCAGTCCACCGCTTTTCAACTTAGCATCAGGCAAGCATCTGGGCTGTGGGCAAACTGCTGCCAGACTCTTTATCAAAATATCCCGGTTGCTGCCTAAGACTTTATTTTCCCCTGGAACCACATCTTTTGCAGCCATGCTTTCTTCCAGGCCTCCACTAGAATGGCCCTTTAAGCTCTGCTTACAATAGTCAACAGCCTTTCCAGCCCAAAGTTCCAAAGTCTTCCACACTTCTCCAAACATACACATGGTCAGGTTCTTCACAGCCAACAGCCCACTCTCTGGTACCAATAACTGTATTAGTCAGTTTTCTGTTGCTGTGATAAAACACCAGACCAAGGAACTTATAAAAGGAAGAGTTTATTTGAGCTTACGATTGGCGGTTCCAGGGAATTAGTCCATTGTGGCGGGAGGCGTGGTGGCTGGATCTGGAGCAGCAAATCGAGGGTCACATCTCCCAAAGAGCACAGGAAACAAAGAGGAAGCAACTGTATACCACCAGGCTTGTTAAACTCACTAAGCCTGCCCCTAGCAACGCACTCCCTCTAGCATGGCCACACCCTCCAAGACCTCCAAAAACAGCACCACCAACTGGAGACAAATGTCTGAATACCTAGAGCCTATGGGGGACACTCATCCAAACCACCACACCCACCTTCATTTTGACTAACCCTCTCCTCTACACACTCATCTCCCCTATCCAACCTCTCCTCTCTGGTTAAACATTTCGCCATGGGTATTCCCTCTCTGTATTTTCATATTACCTGCTTTTTACTTTTTGGGAATTCTCTTCTCATGAATTAAATCCTACCACATATCATCTCCTCTGTGAGTCTGCCTCTCACTCTATTTCATGTTCTGTTAGATTACAGTGAGTAGCCAAGCAGTGTGGAGTTTCTTTTTTTTAATTTTATTTATTTTTTTATGTGTATGAGTGTACTGTCTGCATGTAGGTTTGTGCACCCAAGTCGTGAAATGCCGTGGAGGTCAGAAGAGGGTGTCGGATTCCCCTGAAACTGGAGTTAAAGACAGGTCTCAGCTGTCATGTGGGTGCTAGGGATCAAACCCAGGTCCTCTGCAAGAGTAGTTGGCGCTCTTAACCACTAGGCCATCTCTCCAGCCCCGAGCAGTGTAGAATTGCTAATGTCTTCTGCTCTGATCCCCAGTGAACTATTATATACCTCCCAGTGAACTGTTAAATACCTGACGGATGGTATATTATTTTCTTCATTTCTTATAATTTCCTTATTTATAAGTTTTCCTGGGTTGCAGGATCTGTGTAAAAATAAATAAATTTTCAAATGTAGAAGACTTTAAAGACCATACATTAAAATGATATTAAGTATTGATGTGGTATAATTGATATCCATTATATTAAACCTCATTTTCCCACTATGACACTGTTTCAAATCAATATCGGGCATTCAATTTTATTTCTTTTTCTACATATAATATAAACTCTTTAGTCAAGATGCTTCTAAATCTCATTAACACTACTGTGATTTTAATTGGAATTATATTAAATCCATAAATCAATTTGCGAAGAATCAACATTTTATTATAATTAATTACTCCAGAATCAAGGAAGTTGTAGTGTGTATTACTCAATTTATTAAAATCTTTTTTAAGATCCCTAAGAAAATTGCATATATCCTTGACATATGCTCTATATTCTCTTTCTTATTTTTAATGTATGCTCGACTATTGGAGAACAGTCACTTTTGTCAATTCTGAACCAGTTCTTAAGAATGTACACAGAAATAATTGCTTCTCTTTAGAAGTATTATACCCCCATTTCTCTGAATTTCATTTGAGTAATATAATTGGTTTCCAGTTGGCTCATTTAATCCTCCAAGAAGATTATCATACCATGTACAAATATTAAAATTTAGCTTCTTCCTCTAGCTTTGTAATTCATAAAACTTTCTTTCCTCACTGAAAGTTAGAGTGCTTGAATAATGTAAATTAAAGTACACGTTAGTCATCACTCAGCCCACTTTGATTCCATTATAATTATTCTGTTTTAATATTTCCACAATCGGCTATAATGTTGAATTTTATCACTTGATATACCTGATAAATATTCACTTTAAAACTAATTTGCAGAAGAGGAAAAAAGAAAGATCACAAGGTGGAAAAAAATTGTCCAAAACCAGAAATTGAGCTAAAGACACAGACTATACATTGTCTAGTTTTTCCATATTTAGCTAATCTTCATTTTGGAAACTTATTCTGAGACAATATAAAAATGAGTTAATAATGCCTTGCTCATTTTCCATTATGTCTATTTAATTTAATATTTTAATATACAAATGCTGGTTCCAATTCAACATTTTCAGAAAGAGAAGTGGAATACCCGGTTCTGATTTTTTGACGAAGAAAATAATCATGTGTTTCCTGAATAGAATAAAATGGCTTGTTGTGTGGATATGCATGTGTGCCTGTGACCGTGTGTCTGTGTATTTACCAAGTATGCAAGTGTGCATGTAGGGGCCAGAGGCAACCTTGTTTTTCAAACTTTTTCTGCTTTATTTTGAAGCTGGTATCGCTCATGGGCTGGGAACTTGCAAAATATGCAAAACTGGCTGACCAGACAGGAATGGCAATCTGCCCATCTTCACTTGCATAGCTCCTGGATTAAAAACATGTACCATGTGAATGCTTGAAAAATTTCCTTAGGCAAGCACAATTTCGTAAGCTTCCTTCATTGTACATGTAACCAAGACATGACATACTTCAGACACAGGACATAAGAAAATAAAGCTGGAAGTGACTGAGAAGTGTTCTCCCTGAGAAGCAACTCTCAAAATATTTGAAATTGATAAGTAAGCTCCCTGTGGAGTAAAGCAGACAACAGTCTGAAGCAGAATTAGAGTTTATGAACCACAACAATGATCAGTCCAGCAAGATATCCCTAATGACGAAATTGCTACATTTTTATCTCGAGAGTAACTAAGATCTGTATAATTGGATTTAAGCCCTGCTCAAGAGGAAGGAATATATGCCTGATACCATAAGTACACATTGCTGGAGGTGTCATGGACTGTAGAAGAGAACCTACCACTGTCATGTTCCATAAACCAATAAAACCTCTCACTTTTTCTTGGTGCCTGCACAATAACAACAGCAGCTGCATGCCAATGTGGAAGGAAATTTCACAAGGTCTCACCTCTAGATGAGGAGCTATAGCCTATCAAAGAATGTTGAGAAAAGATAATCAGTTTCTCTAGTGATGATTTCCCTGGTCACTCATCCAATCCCAAGTACTCATTCACAAAACACATGTACATACAAGTATAATTAAATGGCCTTTATATGTGTATATGTAAATATGTTATATATACATATATTTCTGTACATATGCATATAAATATGTGTATCCATATATGAAACTATAATAACTAAATAGGGGGACAGGAAATTAAAAGAAGGTCAGACATGGAAGAGAGGAATACATAAGAGGAGAGAAAATATGACGTGAAAGCAATACTAATATGTGAAATTCTTAAAAATGTAAAAACTAAGTTCAAAAACATTTGTTAAAATGCTGGTCTTTACTTGTTTTTTAATGTCGGCTCTGCTGATCAAAATCCAGTATTTATTCATCCAAATCATCACTTCAGAAATTAAGCTATATCTCAAGTCCCAGGAATTATATGATAATTATGAAATTACACAGTAATTTTAATAAAACATTTAATAGAATGAAGTCAGGAATTTTGTGGTCTTAGGTAGAAACTGACATAACTCAAAATCTAATCAATTCTTTTTTACTGGGAAATCAACAAATGAATATTTTATGCTGCCTACCATCCATGAAGAGAGAGTCTAAGAAAAATTGTTTAAATGGGAAAAAAGAACTCACTTCTATACTCATTTAAATGATGGTTATTTTATGGTGTGAAACTTGGAGGGTGCATAGTGAAGCAGAGGTAGACAAAGCCTTCCTTCCACAGTTTCTGAAAGGATTGGCAACCAGGGACAAAGGATAGTTCTTAGAAAGATAGTGTGTTTCCATTCACAATGGCTATTGAGAATTTAGGGAGTTTAACTTCAAAGATACTTTTGTTCGAGAAACCAGAGATAACATGAGGCAGGATAGAGTGCCTTACTAGCATTCATGAAGCTTTGAGATATATTTGCCAGCACCAAGTAAAGTGGGTATGATGGCAAAAACTTGTTACTCCAGATTTTAGGAAGTGAACACAGGAGAATCAGATGTGCAAAGTCATCTTCAGCTACAAACCAAGATCAAACCAACCCACTGTACATGACACTCTATGGCAATAACAAAGAGCAGGAACAGATTTCAGATTATCACAGAACTGCATAAAGCATATTGAATCCTCAAGTTATATTCCACTAAGTTAGCATGGTCAATATATATATATGTGTGTGTGTGTGTGTGTGTGTGTGTGTGTGTGTGTGTGTGTGACTAGAACATAGCTCAGTGGTAGAGTGTTTGTCTACCATGCACAAGGATCCATGCTACATTCCAGCTTGATAAAAAATAAATATATTCCTAATTAAGAACCTACTATGTGAGATGACTTTGTCCTTTATCTACAACAAATTGACATTTTAGTTAATGAAAAGGTTTGTGAGTCAATTAACAGCAATACAATAAGGATAAAGATGACACCCAGTTATGTACCAAAAAAACCCATGCTATGGCAGTCTCTTATCACCCTTCTCTATTTTCCTTTTCCTTGTGTTGTTTTACCATTATGATTATGTGCATTAACATAATAGGATTATAGGCAGTTGTTTGAAGCATGCTTGGCCTAAAACCAATAGCAATGTGTTCATCTGGAAACTCATTAAAAACTCAGCTTCTTGGTTCACACCTCAGACCAACATATTAGAAATTTTGATATTAGATACCAGCAATCTGATTTGGAATAGAGTTTTTAGGTGTTTCTGATCTACTCTACTCTCAAATTTGAAAAATCCTTGTGTTGAACATTCATTAGCCTGTTCCAGTTCCTTAGTGGTTACTGTGATGTTTCATTGTGTGATACTAGACAACTGCTCATTCCTTCTTGAGAAGACTATGCCTGCCTGCGGGGCTCTCTATACTAGTGGACACAGAGTGCTTGAGATTCAAAAATGCCAATGGCTTCTTAATGCTCACATAGATAAATTAGAGAATGGACTCTGTATTATATCTATGTTTGTATTTCCCCTCACCATTCCATTGATATTAATGGCTATTGAGCAATGTTAGAGGGTTATGATCCCCGTGGAAATCTCTGAGTAGAAAAGTGCTTGGGACTACTTTAGGTATTTATTCGTCCTTCTGTTGATTCAGTCATTCAGTCCCTCGGCTCCTATGACGCACTTGATACCTTCATAAATACTGGAAACACAGTGGAACATCAGGCGGGAACATAGCTTTTCAAAACCACATGCACTGGCTTCTTTCCACACTGCTCTTACTACCTCTTACAATTCCAATCGTATTATTTGGTTCTCAATCTGAAAGTAGACTGCAGAAGATCCACACCTAAAGACTTCCCCTGAGTACATAACTGTGAAGGACTAGGGAATATACAAAATTTTGATTCAAAGGAGACAGATACTAAAATGGATTCCTCAAGACTCAAAGGGTGGGCAACTGTTGCAACCGCCCCTGGTCCAGCCAGGGGGGGTTCAGAACACAACTGAGAAGTGGGGGTGAGAGAGGCGGAATCAACACACGGACACCCAGAGTCGGGTGGAAGCAAGCAGATAGCGAGCAGCTGCAGTTTATTCAGGGAAAGGTAGGGATATGTGGTCCAAAATGCTCCTTCTGTGCACGTGCCAGTTGCTGATATTTAGGCGAATTCTCATTGGCCCAGGTCACTGCTTCAGCTGTTGCCGTGATTAGCTTTGGAGAACAGGTTAAGCCTGTTCTGCAGGTGACTCAGGAAGCGCACTGCTGTGCAGGTGTGTAACACTCTACAGGCAGCTAATGACAGATGACTTTAAGTTGTTGATTGTTTCAAACCCAAAGGCATCTGTGTAGTCCATGGCTTTCCTCTGAGAAATGGATTTCTTATATTCTTTGGATCAGGAACTTAATGATGTAAGGGAGGGCCAAATGCCTCTCCTGTCTTTCTGTAGACTCAAGAACAAAAGTCCCTATAGCATCTGACCTTGTATGCCTCCCAATAAATACTAACTGAATATATACAATTTGTAGACATCATGTTCTTCCAGAACAGTGGGCTTTGTTTTAAACACGTGGGAAAATAGAATGGCTATAATGCATATAGAACACATTGAGGTCCTGGATATATACAAAGTATGAATAAATATACTCTTATTTTTTTTAAGACACATTTATTCAGCATTGAGCATTGTGGTTAAACTACTACATTTAGTGATCAATACCATGGGTGAAAAATAAAAAGTCTACATTCAAACCCTTTGTTGGAATGCTTTCTATTTTTCACAGAACAAAAACTCAGATTACCTCTTATACAATTATTTACAAACATAGTCCTGGAGTTTATTTGCCCATACAGTAATATTGTCTAAATCACGTCATCTTTTTAGCTGCTAGTTGCTGCCAACACCTTCCGTGGCTGAGTCACAAATCTGTTGTGAGCTATAGCTTCCTCTCACCTCTCTGGCTCTCCTTCCAGCTAAGCTTTACTTCCTGGTAGTAATTAAAACCTCAGTCAGTACAGCTACTGCTTCCTCTGAAAGAAACATAGCCTCCTTGGTTACCTGGTTTGGCAAAGTATTGGCTTTCACCATAAGGGCCAGAAGTTCTGCCTTCAAAGTTTCCTCCCTTCATTGGTCCAAAATTTGAAGATTAAGTGTTGTAATTGTCAAAATCATTGTAAATCTCACAACCTCCATAACTGCTTCCACTACCACTGCCAAAGCCACCACTGTCAACTCTGTTGTTATAGTTGTCACAGGTGGGAGTGCTCCCACCATAGCCACTCTCCTGGTTTCTATAACCCTGTCCACCACTTCCATAACCTCTGCTTCCTCCACATGAACTAGGACCACCTTCTCTGTAGCTATCGTCATTACCAAATCTGTTAGAGCCATCTCTATTGCTGCCCTGTCCATCACCACCACGGCTGCCACCAAAGCTATCACAACCATCAGTTTCCTCCATGACAAATTTATCATTGCAAGCAAAACCATGACCAGGACCAGGAACAAAGTTTCTGGAAGCAGTTCAACCTCCTTGGCTAGATGAAGCACTAGTCATCTCTTGCTTCCACAAGGTTTCTTACTTCGCCTGTGTGCCCATTCACAGTAGGGCATTTTTAAATGACAGTCTTTATTCCCAGAATTGTGGGCATCAAATGTGGCGAAGGAGAAGCCCCTAATTTTTCTACTTCCCCGGTCAGTCATTATTTTAGTCACATTATTAATCTAATGCTGTTCAAAAGAATCTTGTAGATGCTGTTCTTCAGTGTCTTTTTATGTACCAACACCAAAGACCTTTTTCACAGTTAGCTGTGCACTTGGTCTTTGAGAATCTTCTCTTGATGGAGCTCTCCTTGGTTCCACAACTTTCCCATGCATTTTGTGTGGCCTTGCGTTTACAATTGTACCCACAACCTCCACTGTGGCATAAGGGACACACCAATAGCCCCATCTAATCTTTGTCATTAACATGTACTCATTGCACAAAATGGTTGGTTTTACTATGACATTTTCACACATGTATACCACTTCCTTGGCTACTGTTCACCCTTTTCTCTCCTCTTTTATATCCTTTCCCTTCCTCATCATCCCCTTCTTATTCCACAAGAGTCCTACAGCAGCAGCTAGGTAAAGAAGAAGGTGTGTTCCTAAACATTGGAATATAGGGGAAGAGGAAATGGCTCGGTAGTTAAAGTGTGTGCCATGCAAGAAATAGAACCTGAGTTTGGATCTTCAGAATCTGGTGGTGTGTATGGCTGCCTGCATGGAATTCCAGCACTAAGAGGCTGTGTCAAGAAGTTGTGCAGAGCAAGCTAGCTAGCAAGTCACATTGAAAAACTCAGATTTTGACTGAGAGACTGTGCCTCTGTGAATAACATGGAATATCAATCCAGGATGCTTTCCAACATCAATCTAAGAACTCCACATGCATGCACTCCCACATGCACCCATATGCATATATATGTGTGTTTATATATCTATATCTATATATATATCTATATCTATATATCTATATATATATAGAGTGTCTATATATATATATATATATACATATATATATATATATATATATATATAGACACTCCACAAGTACACACACACACACACACACACACACACACACAGGCACACACACACACAAAGAAAATGGAAAATGAAAAATGAAAGTACTGTATAATCCAACTACAGCACTAGGCTTACAGACCTGGATGAATCTAAATCAAGCCACAACAGAGATACTTGCACATCTATGTTTACTATACCACCATGCACAACAACTGTTATTAAATTAACCTAGCTACCCAGAAAAACAAAATGTAAAAGGATATAGAAAATGTGATATATATATATATATATATATGTATATGTATATATAATGGAATTTGCTAAGCCATAAGGAAAAATATGATGGTATTTTTCAGCAAAATAGATGAAACTGGAGATCTTCATGTGAAGGGAAATAAGACAAATATGTCATATTTGCTCTGAAATGAAAAATCTAGATTTCATATAGCCAGTATTAATGTACATTTTCCTTGAAAGCAGTTTCAATATAGCATCAGGTTATTCAGCATGCATTATTAGAAAGAAATAGATTCAAGGAGGGGCATGAAGCAGTGGGGTGGCAGGTGACTCATGAGCACACTATATTTTTCATGGATGTGTCAATCCTACACATGGCACAATGTTTCTCACTGTAAATAACTACATGAACTCTTATGAAGTAAATAAATTTAAGGAGGTAAACTTTACTTCTGTTAATTAAAAATACTTTTTGCTAAAGAAAAATCAAGCAATAAAATTGAAATTATTTTCAAACATCTATGGGAGAGGGTTCCAGACAGAATGATGTTCAACCCTTTCTGGCACACGTGCTCTCTGTCTTCATCTAGTTAAAAATGCTTGCACTTAACAGTCATTTGCATATTATATAGACATTCCCCTTGATATTTTTAATCTTTGACACCTCGTATCATTATTAAACCAATCACCGTAACACCTCCTTCAAAAAATGATACATTACATCCCTTGAGTTTATCAATCATAGAACAATCTCAGTCCATCACGGCATGAATTATTACAAAACTATTTGATATGTGTACCAAAAAGGTAAAAGTAGTCTCTTGTCTTTGAACTTTTTTAAGACAATCACATTAGGGCTGAACTGTACAGCACTCTCATGTCAATTATAAAGACATTATTCAATGGCTCTATCTATCAGTTTGACTTACAGTTAACCCCATAACTTTTACTATTAACTTTCCTTTCTACTTTTAATATTTGACATACATCTTAGAAGATTGGTAGGATGTTTGAAATGGAATTTGAAATCAATGAGTGCAATGCAGGGTTTGTCTGACTGGGGGATGTAATCTGGGATGTAAATCAGAGTGATTTTTATTGGAACACAAGATGGTTTTAGACAGTATCCTGGAAAGGCAGTAATTAACCTTGAATCTTACATCAAGAAAGTTATTCTCATCTCAACTTGCTTTCATTCCCTCTGGATACTTCAAAGAGAATGAATCAGTGTGTTGCTAATATGTCTTTAACACACCTTCAACACTTGACATTTTAGCCTAGATAGAATAGACCTCAGGTTCAAAACCTGTATTGCATCAGGAAAAAAAATAAGTATATTTTGGTCTTAATTATGGTTTCATATATTTGAAGTTAGTATGTGTAACTACTATTTTTTACTGTAATGATAAAATTTTCCTTTTATAGGTATTTGTATACTAACTAGAAGTAAAGCAATCCACAAATAAGTAAAAAAAGTTACATAGAAATATTCCAAATCATAATAACACTATGGAAATCATTAAAGTTTAGGAAATATGGACCTAGTATCTCATAGTCAGTTTACTGTTAGAGGACCGAAAATATAATTTACTAATTTTTTGCACTGAATTTTATTTTCTCTCCCCAGTACCTTCATATTGAAGTTTTATTTCTTTATTACTTCAGAATGTGGCATTTGAATATATACAATACCAGGATTTAATTCTTTTTTAAAGTCCCTATACCCAAGGAAAAATTAAAATTAAAGAGGTGAATGGGCAGGTCCTAATTCAATGTGGCCAGGATCCTTATAAGGAAAAAAAAAAAAAAAAACTATGCAGAAGAAAGACCCCGTGAGTCCATAGTGGGTGGTTAACTGCAGGACAAGAAAAGAAGCTTCCGGAAAAGCAAAACCTTCCAGGTTTCTCAAAGAAATCCTGTCAGAACTGTGACAAATAAAGTTCTATTAGTCCAGCTATAAAAACATTATAGTATCCTCTTGTGACTGTCTGAGTAGGTTTGCGCAGTGGTCACAGATGTAGTCAGAGCAGGAGAAATACAATTTTAGAACATGTCAGATGATAATATTTCAGTCAACTTTTATTGAATTTTTAAGAATTTCATACAATACATTTTGATCATATTTAGACCCCGTACCCTTTGCTACCCCCCCATTGCACCCCCACTGGAGTTCATGTATTCTGCCATATGTGTTAAGGCTACTGAACCACACTGGTGTCCCAAAATATCTCTTGGTGTGAGTCTATCCACTGTAGCCACGTTGACCTCTTTAGCTTCA
Source organism: Rhizomys pruinosus (assembly GCA_009823505.1). Lineage (NCBI taxonomy): Eukaryota > Metazoa > Chordata > Mammalia > Rodentia > Spalacidae > Rhizomys > Rhizomys pruinosus. The sequence continues at coordinate 534,003 of VZQC01000221.1, read as the reverse complement.
CTCCCTTAAAGAAAATCAATTCTTCCTCTACCAAAGAGTGAGAGACCGTAGAATGTTTGTCCCTGGATAGGAAACTCATATGAAATGTTTGGCACCCAGGGCTGAGAGAGCACTGCAAAAGAGGGGCCTGGAAGGCCAGAAGAGACAGCGGAGGTAGGTGGCCAGAAAAACAGTGAGTTTTCCAGGCAGCTGGGACGTTGCTCATCTGATCTTAGAGCAATGCTGCTAAGTTTTGCCCCCTGTCATTGAGCTTGTGTTTTGCCTTTGTAGCTATAAAATTTCTTGGACACTGGAAGAATAAACAGAAAATAAGCCAGTTTCCGTCCTTGAATGTACTGAAATTTTAAGAATAACCATAAAAATGTGTTTTCGTTTGCTATGATAAATGTACTGACAAATACCAACTTGGAGACAGAATGGTTTATTTGGCTTGTATTTCCAAGGTCACAGTTAATTACGGAGGGTACCCAAGGTAGGGACTCAGGGCAGGAACCTGGAGGCAGGAACTGAAGCAGGAGGCATGTTGGAACACTGCTTACTGGCTTGCTCCCCTGGCCTGCTTTTTTATAAAATACTGGACCACCTGTCCAGGGTGGCACCATCCACAGTGGGCTGGAGCCACCCACATCACTCAACAATCAAGAAAGTGCCTCAGGAACGTGTGGCAGAGTCCTCATATGTCAGTCCAACTGGGGCTTCCTTTACCCAACTATTTCAACTTGACAAGTAAAGCTATCTAGCATATAATGATATGCTTTAGTAATGAAAACATTTAATGTTTTTATCTATATATTTTAATGCTTTTTATCTATATATTTTAACGGATAGTAAACAAACTATATCAGCAATGTGGAGCAGAAGTTTTCAAAAGAAAACAATTTGTCTTTCAAGGAAAATTTTGGCATGTCTGGTGACATACTCTTTTGGTTGTCACAACTTGGGCTAAGGAGGTGATTAGGTAGGTTGAGACCTTGCAGATGTCCAAACCACCCCTAATTGAAAACAACCAGATGCTCAACCCAAATTGCCTTTTCCACACACAACTAAGAATGATTGGACCTGGAATATCAGGTGGGCTAGGATTAAGAAAGAACTATGTGGAAAAAAAAATTAGAACAGTTCAAAATAGTTAGATTCAGCTATATGAAATAACAACTATACTGTATGCTATATAATAAAATAAATAAAGAATCAAACATATTACAAGCATTTCTATTCTAGCTAGGCCACTTTCATTCTGTGTTTACACAGGCAAAGTGGTGTAAACCTATTAGTTCTAATTTAGAATTTGCATTCAAATTCTGTAAAAGCACTTTCCTGAAGTATGGTGAAAGCAGACATTGTATGCTAACACTCTTACGTTGGCATAATTAATCAATGTGAAAGCATAACAAAGGGAGGACCCATTTGTCCACCTGCTCACAGGCCACTGACCCCACCATGCCAGTAGGAACTAATGTGGTCGCATGACCCAAAACAAAAATAAGCAGCATCAGAACCTATCTGCCTACCCACCAGATCTGTCTGTGACTGTGTGGCATCCTTTGGTCTAAACCCAAGGTAGTCACCTACATAACCACTAAACCTCCCTACACTACTCCACCTATTGACCTTCACATTACTGTGTGTAATCTGACCCCAACTAGGAACACTGACAACCAGGTAAATGGCTTTCATATGAGCCACTCCATCTAACATGTTGCCTGCGGACCACATGGTATCCTGGAACTCTAAACCTGGGTAGGAGTCCTCAGAGATACCCCTCTCGCCATAGGGCCCAAGCACCCCTGATGTCGTGAGATGCTGATCCCAGTCTGAATTCCATCTAATCCAACTCCATCTGTGGATGACATGGTGTTCTACATTGGCCTCCAGGTAATATGGCTAATTTCTAATGTGCCTCTGGCTATTTCATCAAGGACCACCTATAGAACCTGGTAAGTCTCCACAGAATTTAAAGATTGACATTGAGAATCTTGTAATACTGTGGAGCATTTGCTGCTGGACTCAGAACTTGCACCTATTCCTAGCTGTGCAAGGACTACATCTAAGAACACATCTAAGAACATGATTAAAACAGAATTTCCCCTAGACTAACGCACAAGCTTATCCATGATGGTACGATTTTGAGTAACAGCAAAGATCCAAATACATGCTCAACAATGGTAAGATGAAATATTCACATGAAGAAATATTACCAAGGACCAGACTCCATATTCCACATGCCTAGGTTCCACCACAACCACACAAATAATATGAAAATCCTGAAAAATATGTTTCCTCCAGAAACTGGTAATTCCCATAACACCCAGAATACTGTTCCAAGAACAAAATGATTTAGTTGATGCACAAGGCAATGATTTAAAAATAGCAGTTATAAATATGTTCAATAAACTCAATAGGATTGCAAAGAAACACAAAGAGTTGAATGAAAAAATAAAACAAAATATGAAAATAAAATATATATATTTTGTCATTTTGCTATATGTGTGGAGTATATATATGCATATTTTGGAGTAATATAAAATTAAAGGGAACAAAAACAACAACAAAAGACTTGTTCAAAGAACTGAACTAAACGTTAAATTTCTACATTGATAAAGTTAAAAAAGTCTAAGAAAAAAATGCAAGACTAGACTTAACATGTATGGCACATGCATGAACTATGGGGGGCATGGATGGGAAAACAGGTCTAAATTTGATGGTGAAATGTTATATCAAATATTATATCAGATGGACAAAAGGTCAAAAAATTAAGAAAAAAGTTAAATCTAATAACGACATAGAATTCCTGAAGAAAAAGCTAAAATGATATAAAACTTGAAATGGGGAATTCAATCAGTTAAATAATAAAGACTCCATGGAAAACCTTAATGTTAAACCATATAAAGTAGAAGAGAGAATATCAAAGCTTGAATACAAGTAGAGAAATTGGAACACCCAGTCAAAAAAATGTGAAACTTTAAATCAACCCAAATAAACGGAACATACAGGAATTTTGGATGGTGTAAAAGGTGAAATATAGAGTCATAAGTATCCAAGATGAAAAAAAAAAAATCTTGTCCTCTGGCAGCCTTTGACCCAGGCAGGATCCAATTCCTCACCCTCAGATCCCTGGACTAGGTTCCTAAACTAAACAAGCTAAACTCCCTAGCATAGATCCCACTGGCTTCTGATCTGTCTGACATAGACCAGCCCTCCTACTAATCTTACCACCCTACCTACTGCCTTGTCCCACCAAACGCACAGACCCATCTCCTACTCTTCAATAACCAAAAACAAACACCAATTTATTTTTCATACCTAACAAAATGCAACAAAACTTACATAAACAATATAAGCAGAACCAAAATTAAATTACGCAAAACTTGGTTAGAATTCTTATTGGACAAATAACCAACAAAACATCAATAAGCCCAAATGGCATCACAAAAACACAAATAATTTGAAAAACCAAGAGAATATGTCCCCAACAAAACCCATTACTTTTACAGAAGTTGACTACAATGAGAACTAACTACCCTGAGGGATTCCATGACACAGAATTTAAAGGACAATCATAAACATGATCAAATAATTGAAAGAAAACACAGAAAAACAGTTCAAAGAACTCAAAGGGATTAGGTATGTACATGAGATGGAAGCTCAAGAATATACAAATATACAGGGTAGTGAAATTTCAAAAATAATTCATGACTTGAAAAGTGAATTCATAAATGAGATAGAAATAGTGAAGAAAATCCCAAACATAAATGAACATGGAATTATAAACTCAATAATACAATTGCACACAATATGAGAAAGCCTCACAAGCAGAATGAATGAAACAGAAAACAGAATATCAAGACTAGATGCCAAAGTTGAAGGCCAGGACTCCTTAAAAAGCAAAGTCTATGTAAAACTAAAACAAACAAAAAAGCAAACAAACAAAAGCAGAAAAATAAATAATGGAATACAGAGGAAATATGGGACAACATGAAAAGACTAAACCATAGGTATACAGGAAGGAGAAGAATCTCAAGTCAATGACATTGAACAGATCTTCAACATGATTATAATACAAAGTTTTCCTAAATGAATGAAAGACTTCCCTGCAATTGTCCATCTGCTTGTGTGATAAATATTCTTATTCTACAAATGAGAAGGAAGCTCATAATTAGTTTCCTACACTTGAACATATATTAAGTAACAAACTTAGGTTCAAACTCAGAACAAATAAGCTTTCCTGCAATATAGTGAAAACAGCCACTATTTAAAAGAATTCCTGGTTAACACTATATAGACAGTATTAAAAAGTTATCAGAAGGCTGGGTATGGTGGCGCATGCCTTTAATCCCAACACTCAGGAGGCAGAGGCAGGTAGATCTCTGTGATAGTTAGGCCAGTCCACTCTACATGATTTCTATCTCTGCTAGAGCTACAGGGAGAGCATCTCTAAAAAGACCTAAACAAAAATAAAAACATTTATCAAAGGGAGGGCTGGAAATATGACTCAGTGGTTAAGAGTCCATATTGCTCTTCTGAGTACCTGAGTTCTATTCTTGAGTCAGGTGGTTCACAAGTATTTGTAACTCCAGCTCCTGGGGGATTCAGCACCACTGGCTTCTGCAAACATCTGCACTTGTGTGCATACCCATCCATACACACACTTATACCAATAACTAAAAATAAAAATAAACTAAAATTATTTTAAATGATGTCAAAGGGAAATTTAATGAGCATATAAATACTAAAACCTGTTGACAGGATTCTAAACTGATGTCAACCTCTTCAACAGATGAAAGTTTTCTCCACCTTTGTTATATCTATATGCTTTTCTTCTAGTCGTTTTATAGAGCAACTATTAGGAATTAAACATATAAATGTATGCACTTATCTTCAGTTCTAAAGATATTACAGAGCAACAACAGAGATTAAGTACAACTTGTAAAATTTCTGAGTCCGGACTATCCTTTCAGAAGACATCTCTTCTGTGTCTTTAGGAAGCAATTTTCAGGATCCTCATATTGAAAGTTTTGTGGTAATTGCCAATGCAACACTTCTGAGATGGATACTAACTTACCATTTACTATAGGCAAAAGAAAACCAAAGCATAACTAAAACATTCTGCCTCAATTCACATTTCCAGAGTGCCAAAGTTCTTGCTGCTGCCATAATCTCTTATATGGAACTTTCAGTTACTTCAAAATCATCTTATTTGGGATTTCTGGGTACACTAACTTGACCGAGTAGGCCTAAACATATATGACAGAATGTATGAAATCTTGTGGGGGGACTATAGGGTGGTGCAAATGGGGGAGGGTTAAATTGATTAAGATAGGTCTGGAGAGATGTCTCAGCAGTTCAACACACTGACTGCTGTTGCAGAAGAACTGGATTCAGAATTTCAGCACCCATATGGCAGCTAACAACTGTCTGTAACTCAGGGGGTCTGATGCCGTCTTCTCACCTCCTCCAGCATTGTATGGCATGTGTGCACTTACTTGCATGCAGGTAATACACATAAAATAAAAATAATAATAAAATAGCCCAGTGTGGTGGTGCACACCTTTAATCCCAGCACTCAGGAGGCAGAATCAGTCTGATCTCTGTGAGTTTAAGTCCAGCCTGGTCTACAAAGCAAGTTCCAGGCCAGCTGGGACTAAACAGAGACCTTGTCACAAAAAGACCAATAATAATAATAATAGTAATTAGAAAACAATAAAATAAAAATGCTTAAAATATTTTGTATGAAATACACAAAAATTCAATAAAATATACATTAAAAAGATTGCAGAGTCAAGTAAAAATTTACAAAAAAAGAGAACATCTTATTTAAATGGAGCTTATATGATTGGCTAGATCAGTCTTTAAAACAGAAATACTGTCAATGAGTAAGTAAGTAACCCTAAGTTAAACTTAAAACAAATTAAAAAAAAAAAAAAAGAAAAGAAATCAGCTCTGCTTAATAGGAATTGTTTGTCTGCTCAGTTTGGAGCAGATTTGTTTGACTTAGATGGAAACCAAAGCATTTAATGTGTCCACCAACAATTGCTGGCAATATATTTTTGTTCAGATCTATGCATTTTCCTCATAAAACAGACTACTGTTTTTCAAATCCACAATAGCAGTCAAATAATTACATGGAATATCAATTGATTAAGAGATGGAATTAAATAAACTGGTTTATTGTTGCTGCCTGGAGTATCTGAATTTACTCTTTGACTTGTAAAGTTAGGCAGTCGGTGACATAAAATACACCAAGATCCTTGATGATCCTCCACTTGAGGAGACACAGTAGACAAGACAGAAAATAGTCTTGGAATTGAACAACCTGGGTACTTATCCTAGGGCAGCTCATGGAGTAAAAAAGATAAAAGGAGAAAAGTAGAATTACATATGGTCTTTAAGAATCTAATTTCTAAGTTTAGGGTATATGGGTAAAATATAACTTTTCATTACCCCCATGACCTTGATAAATTTCTTAATAATTTTGAATTCAATATTTCCACTTCCAAAATTAAGATGGCTCACACTAATATCCTCATATTTTTAGGAATTGAAAGCAATAATGGATATAAAACTTAGGGGATGTCAGAACAGTGAAATAACTCAATTTTAGCTGTTAAATACCAGATATAGTTAAAGTTAGTATGAGTATTTTATACTTCATTATTACTTTGTCTGAAATATAAGTAAAATGAGCTAAATATTATCCAAGAGTATTTGCAGTGGTCTTATATTATGACTCTCATTCTTTTCTTATTGTTTTAGATTTAAAACAATTTATTTAGAAGAGTCATTGACAACATATTATAAAATATTCAGCTGATTTTAGTCTATATGTGAATACATTTTCCTATCTTTTTAAATGTGCATGAACATGTTTCTATTTCTGTGCTCTAGAGAATGTATTTCAAAGCCAGTCACAATGGACAAAAACAGAAAGGCTGCTTAGTGGTCATAAGGATGAAAATGGAAAAGAAAAGTGAAAAGTAAAGCTGAACATGAGATGCGTATTGCCTGCTAATGAAGAAAGCAAGGGCAGTAGTCAGCCACTTCTGGCATCTGGATATTCCATGTCTCTAAATAGAATCATCACTCCTCTGCAGAGTGTGTCTATTTGTCTAGCAGGTACAAATGGACCAAAAAGTTGCCAGGATTCCTGTCTTCTTATCTCATTATATAAACCACTAAAATGAGCAAAGGAACAACTCCTTGAAGCTTTCATGTAGTTAATGCCAGCCAAGGAAGTCTGCCTTTGATATTCTCCTGCTGAGCATACCGAACTAACTTTGAGAAGTTCTTGCTAAATCAATAGCACAGAAGAGTTATTCGGTGCTCTTCCCTCTCTAAGTATGCATGTGAATATGTCTCTCTATAAACACATATGTGCAAGAATGAAAGAATATTTAAAACAATTTTAATTTTTGGAATACTTTTATGCTTGCAAAATCAATCCTAAAATCAAACATATATAAGATAGAAATACATCTCACCTATTTTGTTCTGTATAATTACATATAGTGTGTGTGTGTGTGTGTGTGTGTGTGTGTGTTGTATGTCTTCAAACACACTCAGTAACTTCCTGGATGTATGGAATGCTTGTATTTACCATGTGACATTCTTATCTGGTAAGCTCATTCATTTATTTAACAAATGCTTCAGCTGGGCATGGTGGCACACACCTTTAATCCTAACACTTGAGAGGCAGAGAAAGGTAGATCTCTGTGAGTTCAAGGCCAGCCTGGTCTACAGAGTGAGTTCCAGGACAGCTGGGGCTACAGGGAGACACTGTCTCAAAAATACCAAAACAAACAAACAAACAAACAAAAAACCAAATGCTTCTTGTGTAGTTAGAAAATGCTCTGCCTTGCTGAAGAAAGACCCAAAAATAAAACAAAAAGCGCACAAAGACAGCAAACAAAATGTAGTCTCTATTACTGAAGTACTTATGACAGAATAGGGAAAACCAAGCGTCATGTAGCTGTGTGAAAAGCCAGGATGAAGAGTTACTAAACCTAGCTAGTCGATAAAGTGGATAAAATAATCATAAAGAAGGTAGGTACCAGAAGAGAAGGAAGTTTCTTTGCCTTTTATTATAGTGGGTACTCACTAAGTAGTCAGATACCAGTCTCCTAGTAATGAAATTTCTTTTGGTTCTATTAAAAATGCCAAAAATACTAGAAGGTTTTTCTAGTTGTACCTGGCAAATTCACAAGGACTGACAAAAGAAGCAGAAGTTTAAGAATGAAAAAAAGAAGAAAGACATTCTAGAAAGTGGTATTATTGATACACAGAGAGCAGAAGTAGCTGAAAAGGCAACAGGAAGGGAAAATACTATTAACATGAACTGGGATGATTAGCTTGTTGATGGATTTATTAAATGAAATTACTTAAAATTTATTTATATGCAGATTCTAAGGCCTGTAATTTGGAGAGCTACCTGCTTTTAGAATATATATATATATATATATATTCTAGAGGCTGTATGGCAAGTCATAAGGACACAGGCAAGAGAGAACACTCCCTTTGAGTCCAAGAGATTCCCAAAATAACACAAGCTGTTGCCACCTCCTGATTATCTTCTAGAATTAAAAGGTAAGACCCTACTGCTGAAGGCAGCACATAATTTGGATACAATAATTAGAACAGTGGGGCAAAAACTGACCTAGAAGCCGTCTATCTGAAGTCTAGCTCTCATAATACTAGATGCTAATATGCAAACTGCTAAGTGAGAAAATCAATCAGTGGTCCAACTTAACCCTAAAGCCCAATAATCATAAAAACCAGCACAACAAACTACTTGTATTAGAGCAGTAGTGGCAATGATGTGTGTTTGTGTGTGTGTGGGGGGTAATCAACAGCTATGTAATTGCACTTAAAGCCCTCACAATGGGGATGAACTCCTGGGTGGCCCTGTAAACACAGCAAAATACATGTGTTCAAACAGGACATAGATTCTAGAGCAAACCCTATCTCTGTCATATCTCTAGACAAATGAAATTTCTTACCATATGCTAAATATGTATCTTTATATTTACAGACAAGTATGCCATACAGTTCTTATCAAAGAAGCTTCATTTTGTAACAGATGGAGGCTCCTGTAGAGTCCAACAACTGGTCAATAACAGAGAATATGTGTCTGAGAGATTCCCAGTCGTAGTTAACACATATACAGTGGACCTAAGGCTCATGGAACTTAGCAGAAGAAGAGGTAGAGAGAAAACTAGTCTATCCCTCAATGCTCATTTGCTAACTTTCCTTATACAACAGAATGCAAAGGACACAGAAGTTCACACCTGGCCAAGTTTCAAAGAATAAGAGACTTCAGATATTTATCCCTGGATAGGACTTCTATTTTAAATCTCACCCTCCCATGGCTCTGTAACCATTTCAAAGGAGGGGGTGGAAAGATTTTGAGAGCCAGGGCTGCTTCATGAACATAGGGTAGCAGAGGCTTTCAGGCAACTGAAAGCTTGCACGTATTAACTTGTGGCCATGGTGGCATCAAGCACAGGACCCATACCAACTCCATCAGACAAAGGCCCAGATTGAAGCAAAAGGAATGGGTGGCATGCCTACCCTAGACTGGGAACTATTGGATACTAATTAATACTAGGTGATGGAGAGTATGCATTGCTTATGACCTCTAGATAGCAGAGTAGATCGTATGGGATGAAACTGCACTGAAGGAAATCTGGTTATAAATGCATGACTAGATAGAACTTAATTTGTATGGCAGAATACATGTAGTTCTGTGTGGGTTTGAGAGGACATGTATGGTGGAAGGGTTCCAAATTGGATTAAGAACTGTTGTATGGATTATTCTACCAAGGAGATGTTGGCCAGGGGATCCAAGGACCCCCCAAAAGGTAAAGGCTTCTTGCCTGTAAACTGGGATGCCTGCAAGAGGAGAGGCAATAAGGCCCTGCTGTCAAAGACCTGATGTAAGCATGGAAAAGATGTATTGAGACCGCATTTGCAGTTGGTCTCTGGAATACCAGAGAGTGTTACCAAAATCCACTAAATCAATAAAGCAAATATAGCTTTCCTTGAGTCAAGCAAGACTCCTCCGTCAGCACCAGCTACACCTCACCTGCCTGGAAATACTGTGCAGCAGTGGCAGCCATATGTATGTATATCCCAAATTTAATTGGCTATTAGCTCTCCCCTTGGAGGAATAACCACAAGCTCATATCCTCTAGTGGTTAGGAGATGTTATAAGCCACAGTAAGACCCTGTCATATTTTACAGAAAAAATGTAATTCATGGATTAACATACCATCCAAACATCTGTGTCTTTACCAAAGTAACTTACCATAACAATTAGTACTGTTTAAATACCTATATATCTAATTGCTTGTGCTTCATTAGTAGAATTGAAAGGCCTCTGAAATGCCAGAGAGCATTACCAAAGGCTACTAAAGCAATACAGCAAAATATTGGTCTCCCTGAGACAAACAAGACTCTTCCATCAGTATCAGCTACACCTAAACTGCCTGGAGATACTGAGCAGCTGTGGCAGCCATGTGTCTATATATATCCCAAATCTAATTGGCTATTAGCTCTCTCCTTGAAGGAATATTTCACAGCGGATGTCACAAGCTTATGTCCTCTAGTGGTTAGGAGATGTTATAAGCCACAATAAGAACTTGTCACCCTTTATAGAGAAACCACAGTTTGTGGATTAGCATACCATCCAAGCATCTGTGTCTATGCTCACAGCTTAGCTTGCCATAATAATTAGTACTGCTTAAATGCCTGTACATCCAATTGCTTGTGCTTTGTTAGTGTGACTAAAAAGGTATCACTGGATAAGCTGTCAACCCATGAAGGGAAACAACCTGAACAGGTTGTTTGACATCTCCAGAGAAATGACATCTCCAGAGAAAATAGATTTCTTTGTTTCTCACTCACTTGTGCCCCTTTCCCAAAGCCTAGGGAAAAAATTGCGGAAGAGGAGGCATGGTAGAATGTGAGGGCTGCAGAGAGATTCGGGTGAATAGTGAGACTACAGCAATATAGAATGGACCCCTAATTGATCAACATGCCTGTGCATATAAGCATCTCCAACTGGACTATGGGAACCTCAAAATTTGGACATTGATACTTGCAAATTGGTTTTACATGAATGCTACTTACATTCATTGCTTATGCTTAATAATTTGGCTCACTTCAAAAAACATGCACCAATTACCTAATTGTACAGCAAACTGAGTAACATCAATGTTATCTGAAAACAACTGTGTTATTATATTATAGAATCCCTTAAAAATAAACAAATAAAAGAAGGGAAAAAAAGAAAGGTTATTCCTGGACAAACTGTCAGTCCATGAAAGGAAACAGCCAGAATTGACCAGAGTCCAAAACAACAGCTCTAGAGAAAGTAGACTGTTTTGCTTCTCATCCACCTGTGCCCCTTTTCTAAGCCTAGGGAACAATCTGTGGAAGAGGGAGCATGGTAGAATGTAAGGGCTGCGATTGGGGTGAATGGTAAAACTATAGCAATATAGTCTGGACACTTATTTGATCAACCTGATTGTACATACAATCCCCCCCCCCAGCTGGATGGTGGGACCCTTGGGCTGTGTGGGTTTGGGCAAAACTTCTTGCAAATTGGTTTTACATGAAGGATGCTTGTACTCATAAATTATTACTTATTATTAAAAAATGAAAAAAATAAAGAAGTAATAGAAAAAAAAAAAAGAACTCTTGTATGGCCAGGCATGGTGGAGCACTCCTTTAGTCCTAGCACTTGGGAGGCAGAGCCAGGTGGATCTTTGTGCATTCAAGGCCAGCCTGGTCTACAGAGTGAGTTCCAGGACAGCTGGGGCTACAGGGAGACCAAAAATAAAAAAATAAAAAAAAAGAACTGTTGTATGAAAAATAAAAATTAAAAAAAAAATAAATGGACATGGTAACTCATGCTTGCAATTCCAGCATCTTGAGAGGTTAAGACAAGAGAATGCCCCAAGTCCAACGGCAGAGACTGTCTCAGAAAAATCCTGAACCAATAAACATTCTCTTATAACATTCAAGTTTCCTCAACCTCATTTACTAGCCGTAAGATTCCTCAGTTTCCCCATGTTGACAGTGCAGTCAGATAGTCCTTATCATCTAATCATAGTATATGTTAGAACCAGAAGCTTGGGAAGGCAGGACAAGTCTTTGCATTCTTTCTGCCTAATACAATGAATGCCATATTGCAAAGGCCCAATACATGCTTCAATAACAGGGGCAAACCGCAAAGTCTTTTTGTGACAGAATTTTATTCATATGTTTATTATTTCCATATTTTATCCATTCTTATTTTCAGCACCATATCAATATTTTAGGATGAGTTTCTGGTAAAATTTCTGTACTAATTTATTTTAGTGTTCATTCAGTTCTTCACTCTAACTACACAGAGAAATTTCAGGTACAAAAGGCTGAAGACATGGCTCAACAGTTAAGAGCATTGTTTGCTCTTGCAGAGGACCAACTCTTGTTGAGTTCCCAGTACCCACATTGTAGCTAACAACCTTTTTAAGTTCAGTTCCAGTGTATCTGAGGCCCTCTTCTGGGCTCTGTGGTAATGCTCGACACAAGTCCATTCATATACATACAGACACATACATGTATACATAAAAGAAAAGAAAAGAAAAGCTTCACATAGAATTGATGACTGAGGGAAAGTTTCATTAGTAATGAAATTCTATTTCAATTCACGAAAGTGAGTAAAGATTTCGGAAAAATCCTGCTTTCAAAAAAGTTTCAACTCCCTTAGATGAAAATCTTGTGACCTGATTGCAGTCTGGTCCTCTGAAACAGAGCAGTTTTCCAAAGAATTTGAAATAAGGTAATATATTGAAATGATTCTGCAGACTCCTCAGGTGTTTGGATCTTTGTGAGTTCAAGGCCAGCCTGGTCTACAGAGCAAATTCCAGGACAGCTGGGGCTACAGGGAGACCCTGTCTCAAAAGACCAAAAAAAAAAAAAAAAAAAAAGGTGTTTGTTTTGGAAAGAATCAATATTCATTTTGGTGTTTTAAGTTCTGATTTCTTTGTTTAACCATTACTAATATGGCATTTCCTCATGAACTGAACCATATCCCATTCAGCTGAGGAATCCATGAAGGCCTGTCATGCAGGGCAATCACTGCCTTCCTCCTAAGCACTGTAGTCTTTGCAGTATGAGAACTAAAGAGACCCTTCCACTTTGGTTGTATGAGTTTAAAATAAATAAACTTGTATGTGGTTAAATTGTCTTAAATAAGTTGTGTCCTGGGGGAATTTAAGCCTCATGAGAATATAAAGCAGTAATTCCACTTGAATTATTTGTACATACTAAGTAACATTTAAGCAAATTAGGCTATTACCTCAACTCCAAATCAGAGAACATTCCTTTCAAGTCAATGGAAAGTTCTATTTGTTTGAGATAATCTGGGTAATCAGTATTATTATGATTATTTTGGTTGTGTTCCAAAGTAAAACACCATAATATCAACATTTTGTTTGTTTTATTCCAAATACCTGTTGTGTAAACAATTAGTTTGGCACCCCATTACATTTCTCTTCCCTGTGGCATTCATTTTATTTTTACTTTTATTTTTGAGAGATTATTCTTGTACAGAATATCACTGTTCTTTTCCACCAAGCCCACTGCATGCTTAAAGTTTTCAGTAAATTAAATTTGTGCTTGCAAATAGATAAAGCAAATAAATGGCTTAAAAACAACACAATCAAGTATGATAATAGCAAAGTGTTAAAATTTTAATAAATGATTAGGAATGGTTGTAATGCAAAGATTTATTTCACAGAACAAAAGCACTTAAGCAGGAGTTTATATTACTTCTATGCTCCAGTGATGATAACATTGGGACTTCAACCTGCATAGCTACAATGATTAATTAACAGCCTTGTTCAGGATGAGTGAGCGCCATTATTGTTCTTAAATAGGAAAAGGCAGATAACCATTACTGATTATTCCTCAATTCCCAGTCTTACTTGGTAAAAACTTCATACTAATGTAGGTTGTGCAATTTCCAAGCTGCTATAAGAAGTAGATAACGATAGAGTTTCTCATATATATATATATATATATATATATATATATATATATATATTGGTGTTTTGCTAGTATCACAGAGCCATGGGTTTGAGTGGTTAGATCATAGAGATGGAGGGCAAGGGGCGAGGGACGCGGCAACAAGGAGGCCCACCCTTCATGCAGATTCTTGATGTTTCCACATCCAGATAATGTCCTGGGGCAGAGGNTACAGAGTGAGTTCCAGGACAGCTGGGGCTACAGGGAGACCCTGTCTCAAAAAGAACAAAAAAAAAAACAAAAAAAAAAAACATAAATTCAACCATTTCAAAGAGAGATAATGCAGGTCCTATACTGGTTAGATGTATATTGCTTTGACAAAACACTGACCAAAACCATCTTGGGCTTCCATGTCTTGATCATAGTCCATCATTAAGGGAATGTTCCAGCAGGATATCAGATCAGGAGTCTGAGACCAGAACCTGAAGCTAAGAGGATGAAGGAACAATGCTGCTTCCTGGCTTGCTCTATGAACATGCTCAGAGGCCAACCCAATAAGGAAAATTCCCTCTTTGAGGTTCCATCTTCCCGGGTGTGTTAGGTTGACAACGGAAGCTATCCAGCAGAGATCCTAATATATATTTCAAAGTGTATTTCTCAATTCATAGATAATGTAGTCATGAAAAGATTCAACATATATATTTGAATATATATGTACATATACATATATAAAGTTTTGTCATTTTATATGTATAAGTATATACAGAGAAATCAAATATATCATCTTGGAATAACTCCTGTAAACATATGAAGACATTTTCCATAATCACAGACTTTATTGCTCTTATTTTGTGCTGCTATTATCTAAGGTATAAAAGAATATCAAATCAAGAACTTTTTTTGAATGATACTACAGTATAAATTTGAATGCAATTATTTCAGAGGGAATTCTACAATGTTCAAAATACATTTCTTTCCAATTTTGGAAAAACTCCTACCAAATATGTTCTCTAACAGTACTTATCAGTCAGAAAAAGTTAAGCAATTATTTTTAAGAAAGTTCAGAAAAGCATAGACGTTCAGATATTTTTCTGGGAGTGCATAATCAGTTTTATCAGGTTAACTTTTCTACTGCCTTTTGTAATGCTTCTGAATTTAGGTGCTCTTATTGTCCTTCTCAATCTCTCTCCTCTGGAGGTTCTTGCAGAAGACCATGTATTTTGCTTCTGAGTAAAAAGTATTAGCAAGGTCAATTGCAGATGGGTACACTTATTCTTTGTATATCAGTCTGGATTCCAATGAGAGTGATTTGTTCACCAAAATAATCACATAATAGATGCCAATGGGAAGAACTGGACTGCTTTTTTTTTTTTTTAAGATAATGCTTTCATCTGATGTTGGTTGTGTAGGACAGCGTACTTACATATTATTTTGTTGTTTAATGCTTAGAAATTTATCAAAAAATTGTAGATGAGGGAATGATGTTGGCAAAATTAATTATCCAGTGCTGTAGAGTCAATAATCAAAGAAACAAGACTCAGTCTGAGGTCACCTTCTTAAAGTCTAGGACTAGGAACCAGCCTTTCTTCTGCTTCAAGGCCAGAGAGGAGGTGCTAGCAATCATTCTTTCGGATTCCATTCCTATCATGTAGGCAAATTATCAAAACATGCTTGTCAGCTATGGATACTAATTAGGAGTGTTAATCATAAGAAGCCACAACTACTCTGGAAGTATCAGTGTAAAGAACTTTTAGAAGTATGGTTCATTCAAGGGCATTTTATTCCTAGGATAGAACGTCGTGTCTTAGGATAGGATGTTACAAGGACAACATCCTTAACATTTGCAATATTACAGTTAGATAGGAGGAATAAGTTCTGGTCTTCTGTGGTATTCACAGAGTAAATACAGCTAACAATGTATTATATATTCAAAATCAAACAGAGGGTTTTAAATACAGACTTCACACGCACACACACACACACATACACAAACAAAATTAAATTTTATGGTGATGGATTCACAAACTAGCTTGAGATCCTTAGCCAATCCATTCCTTAGCCATCCAGTCATTAGCCTGTATCTCATAAGTGTGAGCAAATGTTATATTAATCAATAAAATCAAGCACAATACTAAAAATATATAAACAAAGTGTGGTATACTTGGTATTAAGGTCTCATATAAATGTGAAATGTGAATCACACACCAACACTGAATGTCCTAGCCTCTTTATCAGCTCTTTATTTGTGCATGTGCCTGTATGTACAAATATATATATGCATTCATAAATCGATCTTAAAGTTTCATACTAATTTTGAGTTAAGTGTAGTTTATTCAGAAGATGGACCAAGACTATGAGGTTAAAGAGACTGAGTATCTAGATTTCAGTCTATATTATGTTATCTGCTGCTTTCAAAACAGAGCCTGTTGTGATTTGACTGTGAAATTTTCCCCACAAGCGCCTGTCACACCTTATCTCCAACAAATGGCATTGTTATTTTGAGACATTGCAGAATCTTTTGGATTTGGGGTTTATCTGGCAGTAGGGCTATTAGGAGCAGGCTCTGAGGATTGCAAGCCATTTTGATACAGGCCTGAGCTCTGCTTCCTGAGTGCAGAAATCATTCATCAGTTGCCCTAACTGCCCCGTCTTTTCAGCACTGGAAGACTGCATGAGCAAACATATGCCCTTCCTCCATTAACTTGTTTCAATCATAAACTCTACAATAGCAAGGAATACAAATAAACAAACAAGAATCATATACTTAGCATCATTAAGTTGATCCAATGAATGTGTGCATATATTTATAAAAAATGTATGCATGCATCTGTAACAATAATAATCAAAGAAGAGGACAAGACAAGTAATTGTGGGGAGGTATTGGGGAACATTGAGGAGGGGGATTGAGAGGGATGGTAATAATATGTACAAAAATTAATGTATTTAATTCTCAAAAATGAAAGTAAAGTTTCTGCTTTCAGTTTATGCTCAAACTCCTTGGATTCCAAAGATAAGGTCTTGATATACTTACTTATGACCAAATAAATAACTAGATAAATGAATAAACAATCACAAATTATTGAAAGTAAATAAATGAAGCAGGACCTTGTGGTTTCTGTTTATAATACTAGCATTTGAGAGGAAGAGAAAAATGGATCATGATTTCAAGGCCAGCCGAGGTTATACAGGGAGTTAAAGTTCTGTCTAGGTTATTGGAGATACTGTTTTATGAAAGAAAGAAAGAAAGAAAGAAAGAAAGAAAGAAAGAAAGAAAGAAAGAAAAGAAAAGAAAGAAATCAGATACTCGAATAGTGTATTTGTTGAGGTCAGAGGACATCTTGCAAGAGTCAGTTCTCTCCTTACACCACATGGATTCTGGAGACCAGATTCAGATCATCTGGCTAAGCAGCAGGTACCTTCTCCAGCTGAGCTGTCTCACCATCCCCTCTTCATAATTTTCTATGAACCTGGATCCCTGCAATTGGAGTGGGCTGTCCATTACAAGCAGAACTTGAAGGAAATATTTGAGAAATCTGATTTGTCCCATGCTCTGACTCCTAACCAATGCCATTTCACAATCTTGGGCGGCTGTGATGACACCTACTCCTTACCATATTTCATTTATTAGAAAAGGGCTTGAGGATCCTCTAATTCTCCTGAGATGGACTGTACTTAATTTAATTTTCTGCTTGGAGGATCATTGTGAACCACAGATATTTTGTTGATGACATCCTGGAAATCATCTACTTTCAATTATTGAGTGGACCACAGATCATCTCCTTCAGTATTTCATTTAATAAATATTCAAACTGAAGTTCAGAACAGTTTAAGTGAATTTTGCAAGGTCGCAGAGCAAGTTATTGAAAATCACAGTTACAGACATCAAGACAATCTCCTGCTACCTTCAGATAGCAAGAAGATAATGAGCTGAATTTCATCTCCTTGTGATCCTTGGGGCTCTTGCTAAGTTGGAAGTCATTACACTGAATACCAGAGATTACAGTTTTAGCTTACAAGATACAAATTTGAGATTGAAGAAAATACTAGAAGATGGAAAAACCTCCCATGCTCATGGATTGGAAGAATCAATATAGTAGAAATGACCATCCTACCCAAAGTAATATACAGATTCAATGCAATCCCAATTAGAATACTCACAATCTTCTTCACAGACCTAGAAAAAAAATCCTAAAGTTCATATGGAGAAACAAAAGACCCCAGATAGCCAAAGCAATCCTGAGCAAAAAGAGCAATACAGGGGGATTGCCATACCAGACTTCAAACTATATTACAGGGCTATAGTCATAAAAACAGCCTGGTATTGGCACAAAAACAGGCCTGTAGATCAATGAACAAAACTGAGGATCCAAAACTGAGCACATCCAATTTCAGCCATCTAATATTTGACAAAATGGCCAAGAACACTCAATGGAAGAAAGACACCATCTTCAGCAAATGGTATTGGAATAACTGTATCACCACTTGTAGAAGAATAAACATAAACCCCTCCCTCTTACCATGCACAAAAATCAACTCCAAATGGATCAAAGTCCTCAGTGTGAAACCTGAAAATCTGAAAATGATAGAAGAAAATTTTGGTAGTAACCTACAAAACATAGGCATAGGAAAAGACTTTCTAAATCAGACAGCAGCTGCACAAACAATAAGGTCAACAATTGACAAATGGGACCTTATTAAACTCAAGAGGTTCTGTACAGCAAAAGAAGCAATCAAAGAAGTGAAAACCCACAGAGTGGGAAGAAACATTCACCAGTGATACATCTGATAGAGCATTACCATCCAGAGTGTATAAACTACTCAAAAAAACAAAGGAGAAAGAAAACAAATGACCTACTCAAAAGATGGAGTAAAGAGCTGAACAGAGACATCACAAATGAAGTAGTAAAATGGTTGAGAAACATCTTAAAAAGTGTTCAACATCGCTAATAATTAAGGAAATGCAAAATAAAACAACCTTAAGATTTCATCTTACTCTGGTAAGACCAGCTATGATCCAGAAAACAAAGGATGCCAAATGCTGGAGAGGTTTTGGGGAAAGGGGAACACTCATCCACTCCTAGTGAGAATGCAGAATTGTGCAACTCCTATGGAAAACAGTGTGGAGAACTCTCAAGAAACTGAAAATGAGCCTACCGCCTGACCCAGTCACACAACTCCTGGGTATAGACCCACAAGACTCATCCTACTGGAGAGATATATGCACATTGGTGTTTATTTCAACTCTCTTCACAATAGGTAAAAGCTGGAAGCAACCCAAGTGTCCCTCAACTGAGAAGTGGATAGAGAAAATGTGGTACATTTATACAATGGAGTTCTATGCAGCAGTAAAGAAAGATGATATCATGAACTTTGCAGGTAAATGGATGGAACTTGAAGCCATTATGCTAAGTGAAGTAACACAGTCCCAGAAAAACAAACGATGATGAATGCTATCCCTCATTTGTGGATGCTAATAACAAATCCCTGGTTGAAAGGCAAGATGAGAAAAGTTCATTTTTTTTCTTTTTATCTGAAGGCAACTATGCTGTTATAATGTGAATCCCTTAACGGGCTCTAGAATTAACTGACCACTTGTTTTCAGTGTAATTGTGGTATATGTGCAGAGGGTATGCATGTATGTATTCATATATTAGAGTTACATAAAATTAAAGGGAAAAAAGTGAACTCCTAAGCATATTTTGGAATTAGCATGCAGTTTATTTTCAAAGGTCATAATTTTGCTATATATGTGACATATATATATATATATATATATATATATATATATATAACTTTTGTAGCAATTCAAATGGGAGGGAAAAACAACAAAAAAAGACCTGGATCAAAGAATTGACTGGAACAGTTAACTTCTGTCCAAACATAAACCTCTACAGAGAAAAAACTTTAAAAAAACTGAGAAAAGATTCAAGATATGTACGGCAGAATGTATGAACTGGGCTGGGGTAGGGGCATGGAAAAGGAAGTGCATCTAAGTTGGACCTGAAAATGATACATGAAAACACACAAAACACCAATAAAATATTTTATTAAAAAAGAAAAAGAAATACAGTTTTAATACTTTCTACCAATATTTCTTTCTCTTTTTGTATGTTATGTTGCTAAGTTAGACTCTCATCCTCTTACCATGCCATAAACAAAATCAATTATTTTTATATGAAGGAAAAACTTCAGTAATCCCTGATCTGCTTATTGTATTTACAGAGTTTTGTTTTGTTTTTGTTTTCTGTTTAGGGATTTGTGTGTGTGGTGTGTGGTGTGTGTTTGTGTGTGTGTGTGTGTTGATGTTGTTGTTAGGTAGGATCTCCCTGTAGCCTTAGCTGGCCTAGTAATTTCAATGTACACCAGGCCGGCCTTGATCTCACAGAGATCCTCCTTCTTCACCCTCTGGAGGGCTGGGATTAAGGGCATGTGCTACCACACTTAGCTGAACTTTTGTTTTTAATTCAATGTACAGGATAATCTTTCATGTTTTTGATCATGTTTCTTTCAGATCTGGTTTTACAATGTTTTTCCAAATGACTAATTTTCATTTTTCATGAGTTACCATATTTCAGGCACTAATTTTGTTTAGTTTTATAAAAAAAAATAAAAAGTACTGGGACTGAAATTACTTTTTTTTTTTTTTTTGTTTTTATTTTTTATATTATTTTGTCAAGATTCAACAAATCTAGACCCGTGTTACCCACCCTTGTCCACCACCCCACCAGAAGTCATGCATTCTCAAACCTGCTTTTCATCTCTTTCTCATCTTTCTTTCTAATGTTTCTCCATGGGAAGTTTGACTGTTTTGAAACACAAGCTCACTGTTTCCAGTCAGTTCTTTGTTAGTCTTTTCTGTTGTTTTGTTGTTGTTTGTTGTTGTTTACAATATGCATCACCTCCAACTGCTGACAAAAGCTCAAGGGGCCATGCACAAGAATACTTACAACTATTTAATTGGTCGACTAGCATCCACAGATGAGGGATATCATTCATCGTTTGTTTTCTGTGACTGTGTTCTTCACTAGCATGTTGTCCTTCAGTCCCGCCAGTTTCTTCCTGCAAGCTCTGACTGTCCTCTTCTTTACTGCTGCATATAGAAAACTCCATTGTGTAGATGTACCACATTTTCTCATATCCGCTCGTAGTTAGGGACACATTTGGGTTGGTTCCAGCTCCTGCATATGGTGATGAGAGCTTAAATAAAGATGGCCATGCATGTATCTTTAGTGGATGAGTTCTTGGGGGTACATGCCGAGGAGTGGTATAGGCTGGGTCAAAGGTCAATGAAAGAGAGAGTACCAAGATCCAAAAGAGTTCTCCACATCTGCTGTCCATAGTGACTGTAGAGTTTCTACTTCCCACCATAGCATGGATGAGTGTTTCCCTTTCCCCTCAAACTCCCAGCACTTGGTAATCATTTGTATTTCTTTCTTTTTTTGTTAAATTTATTTCTGTATGTGATCAATATACTGTCTGATGTAGGTTTTGTGCAACCCTGTCATGCAATGCCGCGGAGGGGTCAGGAAGAGGGTTCGAATTCCCCTGGAAACTGGAGTTCTCCTGGAAATTGGAGTTTTCAGACAGTTCTTTGGCCGCCATGTGGGTGCTGGGAATCGGAACCCCACCCGGTCCTCTGTAACAGCGGTCGGTGCTCTTAAACCGCTAGGCGCCATCTCTCCAGTCCCTCATTGTTGTTCTTTGATCCTAGTCGAGTCTTATTGGAGTAAGAGGTATCTTAAGTGGTTTTGATTTTGCATTTCCTTAATGCTTAGTTATGTTACCAATTCTTACAGGGGTTCTCAGCCATTAATTATTTCCTCAACTTGTGACGTCTCTGTTCGCTCTTTGCTCAATCTATCGAGTGATGTCATTTGTTCCTTTCTTCTTTGTTTTTTGAGTAGTTTCATAATTCTGGAATCAATGCTTTGCAGATGTTTATGTGGTGAAGGTTGTCCTCAACTCTGTGGGATTTCTCTTCACGTCCCTGATTGTTTCTTTGATTATACAGAAGCTTTTGAGTTTAATGAGGTCCCCATTTATCAATTGTCCACCTAATTCTTGTGCAGCTGGCTTGCTGATTAGGAAGTCTTTTCCTACCATGATCTGTACTATTGCTGCTCAACATTTTCTTCAAATTTTATTGTGTTCTGTTTTTTTTTTTTGTTTGTTTTTGTTTTTTTTTTTTTTTTTTTTTTTTTTTTTTTTGTCGTTTTTTTTTTTTTTGTTTTTTTTTTGTTTTTTTCTTATTTTTTTTTTTTGTTTTATTTGTTCCTCAGTTTGGAGTTTCATGTTGAGGTTTTAATCCACGGAATGTTGACTTTGTGGTACAGGGTGAGACGGTAGGGGTTTTATTTCATTCTTCTAACAAGTGCTGATGCAGTTTGCCACACCACTTGCTGAAGATGCGTTTTTCTCGCCATTGTGTTCTTCTTGGCCCCCTTGTCAACTTGGAGGTGGCCGAATTGTATGTGTTCAAGTTGGATCTTCAGCTTGTTCCATTGGTCCACAAGGTTGTTTTTGTGCCAGTACAGCTGTTTTTAGACTATAGCCCGTAGTATAGTTTGAGTCTGGTATAAGGAGATCCCTGTGTTGGCTCTTTTTTCACTCAGGTTTGTTTTGGCTATTCGGTGTCTTTTGTTTTTTTCCAAATGCAATTAAGGACTTTTTTTTTTTTCCAAGCTGTGAAGAAACTCTGGGGATTTAATGGGATTGCTGTTAAATCATATACACGAGTTTTGGTAGAATGGACTTTTTACAAACGTTAATTTTCCCAATCCCAGAACAGTGAGGTTTTTCCATCTTCTGATTGCTTCTTCATTTCCTTCTTAAGGGTTTAAATTTTTATGAGCAGAGAATCTTTGGTGTCCTTTGTTAGGCTTGTTCCTAGGAATTTTTTGTTTTTGAGGCTATTGTGAGTGGGAAGAGCTCCTTGTATTCTTTCTCAGTTGCTTGTTTAGTTGTGAAAGAAAGGCTACTTTTTTTTTTTTTTAGGTTAATTTTTTCCTGTCCTTTGTGAGCTTAATTTTTTTTTTTTTTCTGTTTTTTTTCTGGTGGATATTTTAGCATCCCTTAAGTAAAACTATCATATCATTCAGCAAAAATAGGGATAGCTATGACTTCCTCTTTCCCAAGTATTACTCCTTTAATTTCCGTTTCTTGGCCTATTGCTCTAGCAATGTTTCAAGCACTGATATTGAAAGGGAGTGTGTGACAGTGAGCCAGCCTCTGAGTTCCGAGCTTTAAACAAGGGAATGTTTTCTGTCAGTTTCCCCATTTAGGTGATGATTTGGCTTGGTTTCCTGTATATGGCTTTGATTACATCTAAGGCATGATGATCCCTCCAACCAATTCCCTCTCGGACTTTGAGCATGACGGGCGATGCTGGATTTGGTCAAAGGCTTTTTCAACATATTTGGCCAATGATGGTGTGGTTTTGTACTTCATTCCATTTATATGCTTGATGAAGTTCATTGGTTTTCATATGTTAACCATCCCTGCATCTCTGGTATGAAATCCCGACTTGGGTCATGATGGATTATCTTCTGATGTGGGTCTCCATGCGATTTGCCCCAGTATCCTTGTTTAGAATTTTGGCATCTGTGTTCTTAGGGGAAGATGGGTCTATAGTTCTCTTTTTAGTTGCATCTTTGCCTAGGTTTGGCAAAAAGAGTGATGGGGCCCTGGATTCATAGAGGAAATTTGGGGGAATTTCCTCTGTTTGTATCATTCTAAACAGATTTAGTAATATGGTTGAGTGTCTTTTGAAATATTTTATCAGAATTCTTTGATGTGAAACTGTCTGGGCCATGGGCCTGTTTTAATTGGGAGGTTTCTTAGTATACATCTTCAATTTCTTCAATAATTATGGGTCTGTTTAAGGCTGTCAATCTCTTCTTGGTTGAGCTATGATTCCCGGTTTTTTTTTTTTATTATTCATCCATTTCTTCTAGGTTTCAAAACTGGTAGCAGTATAGGTTTTTGAATATTCTGTTATGATTTTCTGGATCTTTCCTTGTCTGCTGTGATTTCCCCTTTTCATTATGGCATTGTATTGAATTTGGAGTTGTTCCTTCTTTCTTTTGGTTAACTGGGCTTAGAGGTCTGTCCTAGTCTGTCTTATTCTTTCAAAGAACCAACTTTTGGATTCACTGATTTTTTTGTATTTTTTCTTTTTGTTCCTATTCATTGATTTCTGCTTGATTTTTGTTATTTCTTTCTTCCTGTCTGGTGCATTGTAGGGCTCATCTGTTGTTGCCTCTCCGAGTGCTTTTAGCTGCAGTGTTACATCATTCACTTGTGCTCTCTTATTGTTTGTTCTAAAGTAATAGCACCAGGGCTATAAACTTCCCTCTTCGGGACTGCTTTTAAGGTATTCCCATAGGTTTTGTTGTAACTTGTTTTCATTGTCCGTCAGTTCCAGAAATGTTTTTTATTTCTTCTTTATCTCTTCCTTGCTCCCTATTCATTCAAGAGTGTCTGTTTGTTTCTTGTAGGCAGCAGTGGGGCTTATCCCTGGTTGTTAATGTTGACTTTGAATTGCCCTGTGTCTGATAGAATGCATGGATTATTTCAGATCTTTTGTATTTGTGGGGTTTCATTCTGTTTTCCCAGTATGTGGTGGATTTTGGAGAGTGTTCCGTGGTGGAGAGTAGGAAAGTGTATTCTCTGGTTTAGGGTATGGTGAATATTCGCGTAGAGGTCTATGAGGTCCATTGGTGTATTAGTTTTTCTCGTTCAAGATGTCTCTCTCTGTGTTATTTTTTTCCTGTTGACCGTCCAAAAGGCTCAGTGGGTATTGAAGTCTCCCTATCATGAGTTGACTGGGGTTAGTGTGTGACTTGTGGTCCGGAGAATTGGTTATAAAAGTTTGGCACACCAGAGTTTGGTGCATATGTATTCATATTTGTGAAATCTCCTTGGTGAATGTTTCCTTTGATAAAAAAGTGTAATGGCCTTCTTGTCTCTTTGATTATCTTAGCTTGAATCTACTTTGTCTAATATTGAGATAGCAAATCTGCTTCTTTGGTACCCTTGCCTCTGGAATATTTTTTTCCCCCTTTCACTTTAAGGTTTGCCTGTCCTTGAAAGTAAGATGTGTTTTCTTGTAGACGCATGTTGTGAGTTCTGTTTTCCTAATCCAATCTTCCAGTCTACGTCTTTTTTTTTTTTTTTTTTTTTTTTGGTCTTTTTGAGACAGGTCTCCCGGTATCCCTGGCTGTATCCCTGGCTGTCCTGGAACTCGCTCTGTAGACCAGGCTGTCCTTGAACTCACAAAGATCCGCCTGCCTCTGCCTCCCAAGCGCTAGGATTAAAGACTCATGCAACCCCACCTTTTATACCAGCTGGGAGGATAACTCTGCCCCCACATCCACAAAAGCCAATTAAGCCAAAGAGAACTAGATTAAATAGATTAAGTTAAACCACAATCCGCCTTGCTGAAGTACCCAGCTCCTACCTACCTACCTGCGCTTCAGGAGGTCTTGGGAGTTCTCCAATATAATTTGTGTTCATAATGTGAAGTCATTTTTGGTTATTGGATTTGTATGACACTGTGGAAAACTTATAATCCAATTGGAGATGTCTAGAAAATATAAAGTAAATGACAAAGGAAATTTATATTACAGATTTTTGAAAGTAAATTATTTTGAGCTACAAGCAAAGCTAAAATGTAACTGAATATTACATATTTGTATCATTAGGTGCAGGGAAAATTGATCCAAGTTTTAAAATGAAAGAAACTAAGTGATAATTACTATATGTAGATTTAAAAATGGGGTTTCTTGACCACTTTTAAATGATTGTAATTACAGTATTCATTTACTTTTCCAGTAATAGAGTGCATAGAACTTACTTGTCTACTTCGTCTATATCAGTGAATGGACAAGGGCCCTCTTCACTATTGTAGCAGTACAGTCTTGATATATTAATACCCGCTCTTCTTACTCAGGCCTTTTATTCTCTCAATTTAGAGTTTTGAATCAAGCATTCTGATTTTCACATAAAAGATAGTATTAGAGTAAATTAGACACTTTCACTGTCATGAAAAAAGTAATATTTAAGGGTCCTTTTAGAACTGTGTATCTGTGAAGTTTGGTACAGTTACCAGGAGAGAATGTCACTTAAAAAATTCCACCAGCAAGTGGGCTGGAAATAGTCTACAGAAGATTGATTACCCCAGAGTGTAGGAACTAGAAAATCCACCTACAAGTAATGGCCTTGGTCTATTTTTCTTTTGCATCATCCATTTATAAACCGCAGCATTCTAATCAGTGGGAACAATGAGCAATTGTGCCCAGTGTATAGTGCTGATGGGATGAGTGGGTCTGTGAATGAATAATCAGCGATGTTACTGAAAACCACAGGGCATGACACAGATGGAGTGGCTGGATGTGTGAGGACTGATTGCAATGATGTCCCATTGGTCCAAAGATGCTCAGGCAGGGCTCTTTCTTGTTTATATGCGCTAGCATGCAAAGTCACTTAAATTCACATGTAAATACGCTCATTCATTCTTTAATGTAGAATATGAAGAAGGACTGAGCAAGACAAGATGGCCATGGAAGAGATTTCTTAATCAAACCATTTGACTTTCCTGTTCTTGAGACATTATTAACTCTGAGACTTGCATTGCTCAGGAAATGGGTCTGATAGACAAGCTATCCCTGTAGCCACAGTTGGCCTGGATCTAGCTATATAGACCAGCTGGACTCAGTCTCACAGAGATCCACCTTACTCTGTCTCCAGAATGTTGGGATTAAAGGCGCGTACCATCACACCCCACTCATATGCCCAACTTTGATCTTCTCAAGAATATGCTTTCTTCCTAAACTTCAGAATCTGTCCAGGGTCAGCAATCAAATGTCTGCTTTCCCCCTCCTGCCTATGTGATTTACTATTTGGTTTTGGTTTCATATTTACTGCTTATGGATTATTTTTCATGTGAGCATGTCCAGATTTACTTTAGCTTAATGAACTTCAATAAACATAAAGTATGTTCCTTCTTGATACTGCTCCTAATGTGTTTATTGAATGGATGTACACTGACTATACTTACATTCAACATTTACCGGGCAAGCCATTCATCATTAGCTTCAGCTGTCAGCCTGACAAAAACCTGGAGTCACCTGGAAATAGGAAACCTCCACTGAAGAATTTCTCTCATCAGACTGACCTGTGGCCATGTCTCTGAGTGATTTTAATTGCTAATTTGTGTAGGTGAGCTCAGCGCACTGTGAGTGTTCCATCCCTAGGCAGCTGGGCTTGGTTTGCATAAGAAGTGTAGCTGAGTAAGCCAGGGAAAGAAAGCCATTTAGTCGCATGCATTCCTCCACCCTCCACGGTCTCTGTTCAGTTTTTCAGTCCAGGTTGTGCCATGAGTTTCTGGCTTGGGTTTCCTCCCCTTGATGATAGACTGTAAAATGTAAGCCAAATAAACTCCTTCCAACCTAAGTTGTTTGGGGTTGATTTATTATTACAGCAACAGAAATGTAACTACAACACCCTTCTCAATTTACAGGAAATTTTTTAAGAGCCGCAGACATAGGCGCGGACGAGAAGTTTAAATTATGTTAAGAGATTTTAGCCTGGCTTCAAGAAGCTCTAAGAACACTCTGAACTTCTGTATACAATCCTGACATTGATAACCTTTCAACACCTCCGAGTTCAATCTCCTGTGCTGCTAAGTTCACATGCCTTTTAAATATAGAACTATAGAAAGAAGTTGAAGGAAGACAATGTTTTGATACTCTGCCTATCTGCACTTACAAATTGAGGCAACTCTGCTGCAAAAATGTGAAGTAATTTTTCCAAGATTATGTAAGTGATTTTAAAGTGACAGTTCTAAGAACCTTCAGCATTTTACACCCAGGTCTCCTTATGTTTGTAGCTCCTGAACTACCCTCTTTCTATTGTCTGGAATCATAGTTCTATTTTCTAACTCTGTGGGTTTGCCTCACTGGTCAGGCTCTTCTTTGGCCTCCAGGCCTGCTAAGTTGTGAAGAATGAAAGCCTTGCTGTGAGGAACAGTTCATTGTCCCTTTGAGCCCAGTGCCTTCTTGCACTTCCTTCAAGCTAATGTTTGCCTGCCCTCTGATGCAGAAAAATCCTTTTTTTTTTCTTTATAAGACTAAAATATAACATTATTCTGTAGAGTGGCATAGAGATGCCACTTTACCTGAGCTAGGGTACAGGTCCCTTACTACTTTCCTCTGATTCCAAAAATACAGGCAGAAAGACTGCTGAAAACAGGCTACTGATAGGAGCTTTAGAATTACCTCTGCAATTGGTCATGAGCCAATTATTCTTGGTCTAAGAAGTGGCTGCACTCATGAGTAGACATGAAGTGATGTGAAAATTAAATAAGACACATATCCCCTGTGAACAGCAGATAAAAGTATACTGAAAGTATTTTTCAGGGGGTTTTGTTTAGTCTTATCTTATATAGCAACATCTTATGTATTCTAGACTAGCCTCATTCTCACTGTGTAGGTCAGGAGATGACCTTGGTCTCCTGATGCTCGCACCTCCAGTTCTTCAGTTCTGGGATTATAGGTGTGAACCAACATTCCCAGCTGTTTTACATTTTGAAACATAAATATGCATCTTCTACCACATCTGTCTTGTGCCTCTGGTAATTTCTACTCTTTCTTAGAAGAGAAAAATTATCTGTATTTTTCCTTCCAGTTTTGCTGAGCTGAGCTTAGTCTCTGCCTTTAACTGAGTAATTATGTTCCCAACACTTTCCCCCTCCTACCGCTATACTGGATCAGCATTACGGTATGAGAAATACATGATTTCAAGTAACAATGCTTTGAATGGTTATTGGCTTCTGCAATAACGGGAACTTTTGTAGATAGGAGCTGTTTCTTCCAACACAATCTATAACACAGTTTTGTGCTTTTTGTGACTATTGAATAAATTCTTAAGGACTAGTTAAGTGAGCTGCCATCTCTTTCTTAACATATGTACCAATGGTAATTGGAATTTGGCTTGGAATATGAGAGATAAAAGTCAGTAAACATAGTGCATGTATAGTACACATGTCTTGGAATATATTGGTTCTGTTTTTTCTTTTGTAATTTAATTAATGGGAATATGGGGAGGCCACTTAACTTCTTTATGTACAAAATAATTAACAATAATTGAGTAGTTCTGTGTCAATTTTATTACTGTAGTGAATGTTTGAGCAATTAAATTTTATAAAGAAAGGAAACCCAGCTCACAGTTCTGTAAGCTTAGATAATTTAGCTCAGGATAGAACCCGATTGCAGATTGCATATCACTGGTTGGAAGAATGTTAACATGTGTAAGAGGAGAACAAATAGCGAGTGAGCACGATAGAGAGAGAGAGAGAGAGAGAGAGAGAGAGAGAGAGAGAGAGAGAGAGAGAGAGAGAAAGACTGAGGATATTTAGAGTGGCTTGTTGCTGTTTTATTAATAATATATGTTACAAGCACTAGCTGGTATCGCAACATAATTATTTAACTCCTTCCAGGGGTAGCTTCTTAAAGACTTAATCCCCCTTAGAAGTCTTACAACATTTTAACAGTACTGCATGGAAATCTAATACTCCAGCACATGAAACTTTGAAGGACACACTCCAGGTACATCTAAGCTATATAGTTAGGTTGATGAATAGGTTGAACTCTGTATATACACATCTCTCTTAATGTCTATGTTGAAGTGATTTTAATTCCATACCTTGGTGACTCTCAAAGACTACAATGAAAAAGTACAAGTGTGGGAGTTGGGGTGGGGGTGAGGCTGGAGAGATGGTTCAGCAGTTAAAAGAACTAGCTGCTCAGGGTTTGGTTACCAGTAGCCACATGGCTACTGTCCATAATTCCTGTTACAGGAGATGTGACATTTTCTTCTGAGCCACAGGATTTGCATGACACAGGTGTACTTACATACATTCAGGTAGCCAATGTACTCAAACACATAAAATGAAAATAATAAATAAAATTTTAAAATAACTATTTAAAAAATACAATTGTCTTCCCTGAGAAGGAGAGGGCAGAACATCATGTTTACAACTGAGTGTTCCTAGTTCAAATAATGCTGTATTTCTGGCATTGTGCTGATTCTTTAACGATAGCCAAAATTAAGTCAGAAAGATTAAATACCATAGACATATAGCTTTTGACTTCTGCACAGATTGTTCATATTGATTATCATGCAGAGTGTTCCAGGTGTTAACAGTATATTTCTCTAACACATATTGGTTATTTCTACCTCTCCAAAGTGTATACAACAAATAAAAAGAGCATAAACATAATTAGATATGCTATTAAGTATCTTAAAATAGATTTCTTAATATGAAAACAATGGTAATGAGGAGAGAACAGTCAGGAAAGATGATCACAATTGGCCAAATGGATGCGTTTTGAAATACAGCTTACTGTGATGGCAAGAGGCAGACACACAGGTGTTGTTTCTGAGGCTGAACTGTCTTCCTTGCGATTGGATTTTGTAGCTGCTTTAAGATGAGCCAGCAGCACCATCTAGAGGCAAATGGTCAACCTGCACCCACAAGAAACAGAGCCCGACTATTTAAACAATGGCCAAAACATGACTCCGTTTTTCAGTATATAACCCCTTACAGAATGGTTCTGAAGGAATTGCATCTCATTCCCGTGAACCAACCACTGCAGATTTCATTACTGGGGTAATCTAAGGCTTACTTTACAAGCTGGAACTTCCCTCCCGTACTTCCCTATAGAGAAGAGAGTTGCTGCTGTCTTTCAAATCAGCTAATTTATTCCACACGTTTTACTGGAATCCTGCCATGTCTAAGCCTTTGTGCAAGGTTCTGGGAGATGCAGTCAAGAATATATTACTGTCTCATTGTACCCCAGCTCTCATAGCCACAGCTAACCACATGTATAACTTTTTTTCCCTTCTCATCTTTTGAAAGATTTTATAGGTGGTAAGAACAGAAATATTTCAAAGCAGTCACTGCATTTCAAAAATACTTGTTCGATGGAGAACCACCAGTATGTATTAAATGCAATCATGGATTCAAATTTCTTTATAGTCTAAGAAATACAACAGTGTTAAAACAGATATCAAACTCTGGTGTAGACAAGTTTCTTGATATACTTTTTAATATAATGCAGAGACCAGGCTCCAATCCTAAAAATGGTTTATGTGTGGTCCAGGATTATACACTGTATTAGTCACTTTTCTGTTACTGTGATAAAGCCACCATAACCAAGGGAACTTATAACAGGAAGAGTCCATTTGAGCTTACTATTGGTAGTTCCAGGGAATTAGAGTCCATTGTGGTAGGGAGGCATGGTGACCAGGACTGGAGCAGAAAGCCAAGGTTCCAATCCTCCAATGAGCACAGGAAGTGGAGAGAGAAAGACTGGACACTGTAAGGCTTGTTGAACTCACTAAGCCCGTGCTCCAATGACATACTTCCTTCAGCATGACCACACCTTCTAAGA
This sequence comes from Rhizomys pruinosus, assembly GCA_009823505.1. Lineage (NCBI taxonomy): Eukaryota > Metazoa > Chordata > Mammalia > Rodentia > Spalacidae > Rhizomys > Rhizomys pruinosus. The sequence continues at coordinate 502,543 of VZQC01000221.1, read as the reverse complement.
TCCCCAAAATAGCACCACCAACTGGGGACAAAATGTTTGAATACTTGAAGCCTATGGGGGACACACTCATTCAAACTACCATATATACCATATTTTAATTTTTTAGCTGGACTTCATGATGGAACCAATTAGGCTGATGAGAGACTTCTAATTTTGATCCAATGGAGGACTGATCCTTAGATTCCCAAGTTATAAATATCTTCTCTTTGATCACATCTCTATTTAATTTTCAGTATAGGTCATATTTAAAACCTACACCTCTACTTGATCTCAGTCAACCTGAATGTTTAAAATATAAATATCATAAATTTATCTGAAAGGAATTAACCCTAATTATCACAACTTGATCAAAGCTATGCACTTAGTTAAACTAGATTTATTAATTATTCTATTAAATATTTGCTAATACCCACATTTTGGTCTTGGTTTTATTTATATGAAACACACCATGCAAGGTTGGTGATAGAGTGTGTCTCTCACTGACTAACTGGGAATGCATCATACGTATGCAGGGTTATGTGTCCAAGGAAGATGAAAATCAGAAAGTTGAATGGATTTCAATTCTGAATTTCACACCATGCCTAGGCAAATTGAGCTGAAAAAATGCCTTATCAGTTGAAGGCAAATCAGTGTTTATTCTTTCTCGTTTTCTCAGTCCCTGTTTTAAAAGTTGCTCAGCTGTAAATTTGTGGATTTGGTGAGGGGTTTCTTTCTGAAGCACTTGTAAAACATCACTGACATTAAATATTCTTCAGAGGTCTCCCCCATTCTAACTTCTGTTCTCACAGAAAAGGTCTCCCTTATATCTCAGCTGGACTTTTAAACTCCTGTAGTAGTAATTTACCCTGAGTTTTTACTTTGCAAATTCTAATAATCTGCTCCTCAACCTTTACCATGACTATCATTCTGGGCTGACAGGGTGACAACACGTGTTTAAAAGCTTAAGAAAATGCTGCACTGACCTAACAGTCAAAATTCGCAGCAGTCATTAACAATTTGGCCTCCTGCCTTGTTCACAGATCTTATTTCCATTTCAGGTTTACTGCAGTCACAGAATTTTGCAAACCAGTGCTTTCTCCTGCTGAATGGTGGTGTGTGATCATTGCCTGGATATGTCAACACAGCTATTATCTGTTCTGTGGAGCAGGTAGTAGATGTCTCTTCTCTGGGAGTCTGTAGAGCCCAGTGCATAGAGGAGCAGAGCATAGAGAAGGAAAATAAGATGACGATTTTAACATAACTAGTTTTAAAACAAACGGAATCCATGATTCTAACCTGTTACAGCCATTAGAAAATAAAAATAAGAGCACACAGTTAATTGGTCAGGAATTCCTTGATTTTACTTTATTTACATGAACAGTAGGAATCCTCAAAGGATTGAGATGGATTTTTGTTGTTTGGGTTTTTATAGCACTAGAAATTGAACTGAGGATCTTCTGCACACCAGGTAGATGCTCTATTCTTTTTTTTTCTTTTTTTTTTGTCTTTTCAACACAAGGTCTCCCTGTAGCCCCAGCTGTCCTGAACTCACTCTGTAGACCAGGCTGGCCTTGAACTCACAAAGATCCGCCTGCCTTTGCCTCCCAAGTGCTAGGATTAAAAGTGTGCGCCACCACGCCTGGCTAGATACTCTATTCTTGAGCTGTATCTCCAGCCCAAAGATCATTTTTATACAGAAAACTTTATTAGTTGCATAATTTCACCTGCGAGTGTTCATCTATAATTACTATAATTACTATTTTTAAGAAATTGAGTTTTGACAACAAAATTTAGAAAAAAATATGAAAAGAATGTTAGGAGAATATTTAACTGGGATGATCATTTAGTCAAACTCTGAAAAAACAATTATAATAGGTTGTGCAATTAATATTGTATTCTTAACAATTTGCTTCATTTTTTCAAATTGTGGAAAATTAAAACATAATTAAAGGAGATTTCACTTTTGTTTTTATTGCCATGATTCGAGACTGTGGAGAAGCCATTTTGTTCATAATTGCACCAAGTTCAACTGGAAGAACTAATTGCCTTGATCAGCCAAAATGGCTCGCAGGTTTTTGGTATTTTTCTACATATCCCATATGAGAACCAGTGGTTCATCAGTAATCAGCAACTGTATAAAATGCTGTTCAGTAAAACCTCCTCATAGCCTGTATATTCAGAAGGTAGGCTAGCCTGTCCAGCACAACCAACAGCAACCTGTGATGGCAAACACAAGATTCCAGGAATGGTTTCTATGTTTTATTTGAAAACAAACAAAAGAGAAACACTGCTGAAAATCTTTTCACTTTATTTAAAATATGTGTTCAGATTTGAAGGCATCTTATTTTATTTATGTCCTTGTTAGCTACAATCTTGAAGGAAATACTAATTGTAATTTTCATTATGGCACTCCTGAACTTGCTGTCCAACTTACCCAACTCTGTCCTCTTTTTTGTAAGTACCCCATAATTCTCTCTCTCTCTCTCTCTCTCTCTCTCTCTCTTCCAAAACTACTGTTTTGTAAAACAGCAAGTTGATAAATATAAGCTCAATTTAACAAGAGACTTATTGAAAAAAATCTAAGGTGATAGCTCATTTTCCTGTCTGCCCTGAATAACTTGCCCTCAAACACTGGGACCTTTTATGGGAATTAAATAAATAGACTCAGGTTTGGGGTAAGGTCATTGTAAATATGTTACATCATGGCAGATAGAAGTTTGGGGAAAGTGAACATGAGAAGACAATATCATTTGGAAAGACATACTAACCAATGTTCCATGAGAATCACTCTTTCTTTCTGAGAGTAGTGCACCCCATAGAATAACTTCCTTCTAATAGGCCCCACCCGTTAGCAATAGCTTGTCCTCTGCATTGCCACACTGAGTTCCATGATACTGATAGAAGAAGATGAATGGGCAGACCACGGCCCAAACCTGGCAAAACTACATAATAGGAACTTTTTTTAATATATTTTTTAATTTTATTTATTTTTGTATGTGTATGAATGTACTGTCTGCATGTAGGTCTATACACCCGTGTTGTGCAATGCCGCGGAGGTCAGAAGAGTGTGTTGGATTCCCCTGGAACTGGAGTTCTCCTGGAATTGGAGTTACAGACGGTTCTCAGCCGCCATGTGGGTGCTGTGGATTGAACCCGGGTCCTCTGCAAGAGCAGTCAGTGCTCTCAACTGCTAGGCTATCTCTCCAGCCCAGTTAGTAGGAACTTTTAAATGAAAAGTTTGTCATAAAATAATGAAAGAGTAAACTGGGACAAGTAACCTCCCTAGATGTACTATCTGAATTTTAAAAGTACATTATATAAGAATGAACAAATATCAAAAGCATATGAAAAATCATTCACTAGTTAATGAAATGCTGAAAATGTAGCTGTTGATCCCTATGGATTTCTTAAAAACAAGAAAATTAAATCTTCATATATCATGTTAATGCAGAGTTGTGATATTTAGATTAATGTTGAATTTTTATGACTGAAAGCTAATAATATTCTTATGATTACGGTACTTGTATTCTTATGTGACATCTATATAACTTTCTCTTAACATCTGCTTCATATTATATTTTTCTATTATTCCTCAGTTATTGACTATGCTCTCTCTATAAACATAATTATTTTCTTGGATTGATGAGTGAAGTTCTGCATTAAGTGTTCATTAATTTAGGATGTAATTTATCCCACTGGAGGGTTCCTCAACCCCAAAATTACAGCCCTAATCTTAAATATCCAAATTTATTAGGAGATTTTCATGCAATATCCTTCAGAGCCCAGATTTTGTAAATTTAAACTGTGGGAGGAATAATATAATAAATGGAAAGCAGAGAAAAAAGACAAACAAAACCCCATAGTGATCACGGCTAACATTACCTAGAATGGGGGTGTTGGGTCAATAAAAGACCCTTAATTTTTCTTGTTCATTGGGTCCAGTGGTTATGGAGAAATCTGTGTCCTCTTGAATACTTAGGTGGAGATCAGGAGTCATGATGACTGCTGCATCACATTCCAGATTCTGACTCTATGGATATTTAACACCATCTTTTTGATGTATTACTATTTTATATGTCAGTCTTATGACACATGGATATCAGAAACAGGAGTGAGATTATTGGAGGAATTCAAGTCTTGACTTAGAATGATACTGAATTTCCAACAGGTATATTTTAGAGTCATCTAGAAGGAAAAAAAAAGCGATATATATTAATTAGTGTAGAAAATGCAGCATGTAAATTGTTAGAAGGTTTCATAGTGTAGAGTCAGAGTATTATAAACATAACCATTATTTACTTCTTCATGAACATTTTATCACAAGAGTAGAGGGGATTGTTTGTGTTTATATTTACTTGTCAACTTGACAGAACCCGGAATCACCTGTGAAGACAACCTCAACGGGGAATTGTCTGCACTGGGTTGGTCTATGGACATAACTGCGGTGGTTGTTTTAATTACATTACTTAATTTGGGAAGAAACAGATCACTGTGTGCAGCATCATTGCCTAGGGAAGTGTACTGGACTATGTAAGTGTGGAAAAGCCAGGTTGAGCTCAAGTATGGGAGCAAACACATGGAGATACATGCATTTCTTTTTTTTTCTTTTTAATTTTTTTATTAATTTTATTTATTTCTGTATGTGTATGAATGTACTGTCTGCATGCAAGTCTGTGCACCCGTGTCATGCAACGCCACGGAGTTCAGAAGAGGGTCTCGGATTCCCCTGGAACTGTCTCTCTACTCTTGACTATTAATGTGATGTGACCTCCTTCCGGTTCCTGCCTTGCTTTCCCCTCAGTGATAGACTAACCTGGACTGTAAGCAGAATAAACCTTTTCAGCTCTAAGCTGCTTTTGTCAAGGGACTTTTATCACAATAGCAATAAAACTTGAACAGGATTCAAAAGCCAGTGTAAGATTGAGAGAATTGACCGCTAATAAGAATTGCTGAGCCGGATGTGGTAGCGCACGCCTTTAATCCTAGCACTTGGGAGGCAGAGGCAGGCAGATCTTTGTGAGTTCAAGGCCAGCCTGGTCTACAGAGTGAATTCCAGGACAGCTGGGGCTACAGGGAGACCCTGTCTCGAAAAGACCAAAAAAAGGAATTGTTAAAACTTAGAATCCAGCTATGATGATAACGTTATCTCTATTAATAGTAAAATCGTAGCTGACCATCGTGGTTGTCATCTATAAACTCAGCTCTTGAAAGGTTAATATGGAAGACTGAAGACTGGTTCCTGGTTAGAGGGAGAAAACATGAATAACAATCTTAATAATAATAGTAATAGTGATAATTGAAAGTAAATGCTATTTCATGTAAATTAGTAAGCGCTGCATCTCTACATATTATATGCTACTGTTAGCCATATTGTTCCAATAACCCAACTAAAGCACAGGATGCTTTAGACATACTCAAGGCTGCATGACTCATACATAGTGTCACCAGAATTAAAAGACTTGCTGGTCCTACAGACCTCTGCTATGTTGCCTTTACCTGGTGATGACAGGCTTGGAGCACAATTTCCCTCTCAAGTATAGTAGTTGCTAATTTAACAACTGCAAAGAAATGATCTTATTAGACCTCAGCTTGACACATGCAGAATAACTACATAGGTTTGAAACCAAACGGTTGTATTTTCAGCTTTATTAAACATACAATTGACAGTTAAAATGTGTATATTTTTGTTTTAAAGTGTACTTTAATGCGTAGATATGTATCACAAGATGATGAAGTCAAGTTGATAAACCTATCAATTAACTCATATACTTACATTTATTTGTGGTGGGGTGATTAAAGATGTACTTTTAGTAGGAGGGAACCTTATTGGTGAGAAGAGTTTCAGTGGGAGAAGGGGCGATGACTGAGAGGAATGGAGTTAAAATGACTAAAGTTCATTTTATACATATACAATTTTGTCAAGCAATAATAAAAATTTTTCCCTTTTATTGAATTTTTGCCAATTCCATTCAATATACTGAGGTTGTAATTAGATCATGTTTTCTTCACCCTCCCTTACTACCTGCCACTCAATCTCATGTACTCAATTTTATTTTTTTTCAATTTTTTTAAATTTTATTTATTTATGTGTATGAATGTACTGTTTGCGTGTAGGTCTGTGCAACCGTGTCATGCAATGCCGCGGAGGTCAGAAGAGGGTCTCAGATTCCCCTGGAACTGGAGTTCTCCTGGAATTGGAGTTACAAACGGTTCTCAGCCGCCATGTGGGTGCTGGGGATCAAACCCGGGTCCTCTGCAAGAGCAGTCGGCGCTCTTAACTGCTAGGCCATCTCTCCAGCCCGTCAATTTTATAATTACATATAGATGCCTGTAGAGTCAAATTTGTTTCTTCAAATGTCCTTTGGTGTTAGTCAATGCACGGGAGCCTGGTTAACCTATAGAAGTCACACCCTTAAAAGACACTGAGGTCTGACTCTCCAGTTGCCAGCAATCATTGATTTCCAATAGTTCCTCAGGTAGTTTGAAGGTTTCATACACACTACCCCAAGTCTTTGTTGAGATTTTTGTATTGCTTGGGGTTACCTGGTACTTAAAAGTTTTACTTTCTTAGCAATTTTCAAATATACAATATAAAATATATTATTAATTACAGACAAGATTGTATAGAACATAACACTAGATACATCCTGCATAACTGAATTTTGAGCACTTTAGTTAACAACTTCCCATCCTATCTTCCCTACCCCCCACCCCCATGACAGCTTCTGAATGTTTTGCTGCTTTCTGTTTCTATGAGTTCACCTTTCTTAGATGCAGGGTTTAGATTTCTATGGAGACAGTGTTTTATTTATAAGAACTTGTGTTTCTTCCTCTGCAAAGTGAGATGAACATTTTCTGTACAAGAGTGATGTACAAACATGCTGTCATAATACACATGGATCAAACGATCTTTCCCTTGAAGCAGATAACCAATTTCTATAACAAATATAATTAGCATGAAGGTCAAAGGCAAAGGACCACTTTTTCCCTTTTCCCTCATCTTAGTCAAAACAGAAGTGCATGGTAAGTAAAAGCTAAATGCCTATTGAAATTCTCATTTCGATTGTTGTGTTACTTTGCAATAGTCTCCATCAGTTTTCAAAACAAGCTTCTTTGTTGAGCACAGAACCACACTCCTCTGTAAATATAAGGAAAAATATTTAGAATATAGCTCCAAATCACATTGATTTAAGAAAGCAGAAGTGATTGGTTCTCCTTTAGGGTTTATGACTTATTCAGTCATGATAACTTGGATATGTTAAAGTATCAGGCATAGATTCCCTTTTATTGAGTGGGCTTTAAGTCCAATTAGAGAGATACTGCCACTGGAAAATAGAAACTACTGCACCAACAGAGATGACTCATAGGCTTTATAGCTGTGTAGGGCCATTGATTGCTGTTCTCCCTTAGGTGCTTGCATGGCACATTTTTATACTATGAGAGCTGATCCACAAAGAATAGGTTTTCAGGTCAGTCCTAGCAAGAAACCTACAGGTCTGGGTCCAGAGTGTTTGTATATCTTTAGGAATAGGTTCTTACCTTCAAGATTTGCAAGACAACCAATGCTTCAACTAAAGAGAGATTACTCTACACTCCATGCTGAATTGTGGTCTTGCTGCCTTCTGCAGATTTGGTTGTGTCTGCAGCTATAGAGGCAAAGGGAATGGGCTAGAGAAGTGGCTCAGTGGTTAAGAGCAATGGCTATTCTTGCAAAAGACCCAGATTTGAATCCCAGCACCTATATGGCAGTTAACAACCACCTGTAACTCCAGTTCTAGGGAATCTGACACCTACTTCTGTCCTCTGAGGACATTGCACAACACAGGTACACGTACATATACAAAGGCATAATGTACATACACATAAAATAAACATAGATAGGAAAGAAAAGAAAAATTAAAAAAGAAATACAGGGAAAAGCTTCCACACAACTGCTGGGTCACTCAGTAGACTCATACTCTAAGTGACATTTTAGAGGCAGATGGTAGAGGTCAGGCAGGTAAGAGGAGAGGAGTGATTTGAAGGACACTGCCAGCAAAGAGTAAAGCATGACTTGATGGAAAGTGTAAGTCTAAGCTACTGGTGTCAGTTATTCTACAACAGGGAGTCAGTAGTGGAAGGACAACAGGAGGCAGGGCTCCAACAGTGGAGCACACACCCATGCCGTATTATACATTTCTAAATCAATTGATCCTTTATATGATTTGGGATGCACACAAAATATTCTAGTTACACTAATCCTTGGACTCTCTATTATGATCCTCCTCCCATCACCCTCCCTTCCTCCCACCAAGTTTGATTCAACATACATGTCCTTCTATGTTGTTTTTTGTTTGTTTGTTTCTTTGTGACTCACTGGGCTTAACCAAGGGCAGTCACAGTGGCATGGAGATGACACTATAATGGATCATGAGTAATCCACCAGTGACTGTATTAGTGTAGACATGAACTCCCTCTCTTCCAGCAGGCCTAGGCTGACATTAGCTCCTATGTATTGGGGTGGGGCCGAGGCAGCTGCATCTGTATCTATGACTAAATATTGTTAAGGACTCATTATGTGTCTCCTCTTGACACACAGGAAGACATAGTTTATTCCTCCTGGAACCTACTTAGCAGACCCATTCCTGAGCCATACCTAGCCAGATCTGAGCTATCCACAAGAAAAATAATTAGGACATTCCTTGTATTGATTTGCAAGTTTACTTTACTAATTAACTTCATATGAGTTGTTCAAAGGTCACAGTTTGAAAGGTGGTAACCAATAAGATCCTTTAAAGAAATTCACTAATGTTAGCTGCTTATATGCTTTTTGGTGATTTTTTGAAAATATGACTGCATACATACCTCACACAATAATTAGATTCTCTGTTCACTTTGTAAAATTATGTATGTTTTAAAATACTATAAAGATAATACATTAGTGTGCTTTGATAATTCCCTTTCCATTTACCATTTATATAATTCCTCTAACACAGATGATTCTTTTTCTTACTAAGTTTCCCATAAAGAAAATCTTCACATTTTTTCTTCTTTCCCCTTTCTCACTGCCCTTTGACTTATCTAAGCTTTCATGTTTCAATCGAACTGGGCTCAAATGTTATATCTACAAATAGCCTGACCTGGACAATCACTCTTTCTTCTTTTGGATAATATGTGGCACCTTCTCACATCTTCTTCCATTCTGCTTTTGACCGTCTCACCAGGGGTTTCCTCTGGACTTTGTTCTTCAACCCAGAAGTTTCCTGGTTCTGTCCTTCTTGCATTTCCCAGGGCGAAAAGCACTCTGGGCTTCCTGGCTATATTAAGAATGAAATGATCTCCATTTGAAGAGACACATGGATGGCATGACATTAAAATGAATACAGATGGCAGAGGCAAGGCTTCAAATATAGAATTCAATTGGTATACCCCCTGGACATTGTAAGTGACTGAATCCAAACAAGGTTAAAAACACGCATTTCTGTTCTGGAGGCTGTATCTGTCCTTAACGGGCATATTAAGCATTGCCATTTATTTAAACATTTGGGTACATATATACATGGAATTTGCTTCTTTATTCATATTTCCACAGTAACTCATATCTATATCATTCATAGGAGAGGAAGGAATAGAAAATGAAAAAAATACTCAATAGTATCTCTCTAAAAATTAATATTATAAATCACTGAAATAAAGTATTTACAATAGGACATTGTTTATGTGCATGTTTTCTTCACCACATTATTCCATCTTCCTGGATCAATGCTTGAGAGTACCTGCTACTAAATAAATATACTTTGAGTAAATGAATTATTCTGTTATATAAATCACCTGTTAATGAATATGCTGATTTCATATGAAATCCTGAAGTGGCAGGCATTGCTTTTAGTATAGCCGAGGCTATAAATATGTAGATAGTGAGGCTATGTTCTACATAATCTAATATACATATTCAATATGTTACAGTTACTGCTTCTATGTGAACTGTTGCTACATATGAAGATTGATTTTGTTTGAACAATGAGAAGCAGTTCATAGTACATTGAAAACACTGTAATGAGGAAGAAAGAGGGATGCATAGCACAAAAGATCAGGTAATTTAGATCACAATTATGAAAGGTCATTTATATCAAGATAAAACTATTATGCTTTACATTGTAAGCCATGGATATACATTTTCCATCCACTCATACATTGAACACAGAAAGGAAAACAGAGAAAACAGTCAATTTGCAGTGATATGGCTGAAGGACAAGTGTCTTAGGGGAAAATAAAATGAAATGAAATATAATAAGTAGCAAATCTATGATTGGCCCAAAGAGTGGCACTGAAAACTGAATCAATTTCAGGGAAAATTTATTTTGGATTTAAGTTTCTATATTTAACATAGTCATAAATATGATTCCTAATCATTATTTTTGCATAAATGGGCAGAATAGGAAAGAAACATACATGTTTCTTAAGTGGAGTGATTTTTTACAAATTTATGCTAAATCCTTGGCTAGCTGCCTGTTCCAGGTAGCTACTGAACTGACCCAATGTATCTGGGATGTTTGTATGAAAAAATCCGTCAGATTTTTTAAAGGTAAAGTAACACTCATTGTACATGTATGATTTAACAGTCTCATGTAAATTACAGGCAGAAACCAAATCCATCACTTTCTCTTCAGTAATAAGTTGCATTTGAGAACTGTAAAACAAAACAAGAGTCTTTGGGCTCAAACAACTTCGGAGGAGGACACGTGGTTCCAAATTCCCTTCCATTATGGGATAAACTTCATAATATTTAAGAGAAAGAAATAGATAATGTCTCAAGAGTTAGAATGTCTCCTTTAAAATTAACTNATATACATTGTGCCAGTTTTACAGTTGATATCTGTATAGGAGGTATGGGTCTGCAGCTACATGTCCAGAACTTTTCAAGAAAATCAGATAAACAAACAACTGTAATAAACATCCTGAATTGGCGAGTGCCTAAAGAAGGTACAGAGTTATGGGATGCGAGGACAGAAGATCTTACTTCCTCCAGGGAGAATGGATAACACTTTAAGGAGCAGGTGAAATATCAGCTGAGACTGAGGGAAGAGTGAGTAGGGTCCTTTAAAGGTGGTCTGCAGGAACTACAACAGGGAAGCATAGATGGGACAATCCAGCACACATAAATAAAAGGGGAGACACAATGCATTTTTGTTTGACAGGGCGTTAATTTTTCAGAGGGATTGGAACTCAGATTAAACTTTGGTGCAAGAGATTGAGTTTTTCCCTTTATCCTAGGCACAGGATGGGCCTGAGATTCAGCAATGAATAAGAAAGATGTGAGCAAGCATGTCAATTTTACATTGCAGGTAATCAACAGCTGTCTAATTGGACTTAAAAACTGCTCAATGGGAGGTAGTATAACTGCTCACGAGTAGTAGTATAAAAATAGCCAAATACGCATGGCTGGAGGGGTCATAGATCCTAGATAAAGATCTATGTCTATCTTATCCCTAGATAAATGGAATTTCTCTTTAAGAATATTTATTTGTTTCTTTCTTTGTACAGAAGCTTTTGAGTTTGATGAGATCCCATTTGTCAACTGTTGACCTTATTTCCTATGTAGCTGCTGTCTGATTTAGAAAGTCTTTTCCTACGCCTATGTCTTGTAGGTTGTTGCCAAGTTTTCTTCTATCACCTTCAGGAATTTGGGTTTCACGTTGAGATCTTTGATCCACTTGGAGTTAATTTTTGTACAGGGAGAGAGGTAGGGGTTTAATTTTGTTCTCTACAAATGGTGATCCAGTTTTGCCAGCACCATTTGCTGAAGATGCTATCCTTCTTCCATTGAGTTTTTTTTTCCCCTTTGTCAAAGAGGTGGCTGAAATTGTATGAGCTCAAGTTTGGATCTTCAGTTTTGTTTTATTGGACAACGGGTCTGTTTTTGTGCCAGTACCAGGCTGTCTTTCTGACTATGGCCCTGTAATATAGCTTGAAGTCTGGTAGAGCAATCCCCCCTGCATTGCATTTTTCACTCAGGGTGGCTTTAGCTATTTGGGGTCTTTTGTTTGTTCCATATGAATTTAAGGATTTTTTTCCTAACTCTGAAGAAACTCATAGGTATTTTGATTGGGATTGTATTGAATCTGTATATCAATTTGGGTAAAAGGGACATTTTCACTCTATTAATTTTTCCAATCCATGAGCATGGGAGGTCTTTCCATCTTTTTTGATGTCAGTTTTAATCTCCTTCAGGGGTTTAAAATTTTCGTTGTAGAGATCTTTGAAGTGAAGAGAAAATGGGAAATCTTCACCAGTGATACATCTGACAGAGCATTAATGTCCAGAATACACAAACTACACAAAAAACAAGTAAGAAAACAAATTACCTACTCAAAAGATGCAGTAAAAGAGCTGAAAAGAGACTTCACCAGTGAGGAATTAAAGATAGCTGAGAAACATCTTAAAAAGTGTTCAACATCATTAATAATTAAGGAAATTCAAATTAAAACCACTCTCAGATATCATCTCATTCTGATACAACTGGCTAAGATCAAGAAAACAAAGTCGCCAAATTCTGAAGTTTCTGAGAAGGAGAACACTCATCTATTGCTGGTGGGAATGTAAACTTGTACCACCGTGATGGAAAGCAGTGTTGTAGAACTTGTAAAAGACTCAAAATGAGCGTACAACCTGACATTGTCATACCATTCCTGGGTATTTTTCCACAAGACTCATCTTACCGCAAAGATACATGCACATCTATGTTTATTGCAGCTCTCTTCACAATAGCCAAGAGCTGAAACCACCAATCCAAATGCCCCCTCGACAGACGAGTGGATGACAAAAATGTGGTACATCTACACAATGGAGTACTATTCAGTGGTAAGGAAAGATGACATTATGAACTTTGCAGGAAAATGGATGGAACTCGAAGTCATTATGCTAAGTTAAGAAACATAGTCCCAGAAAAACAAGCAGTGAATGGTTTCCCTCATTTATGGATGCTAACACCAAATCCCCAGTTGAAAGTCAAGGTGAACAACATTACTGTTATATTTCTGTTTATCTGAAAGCAACTATGTTGTAATAATGTAAATCTCTTAACAGGCTCTAGAATCAACCCACCACTTAATTTTTAGACTCTGTAATTACTGTATATGGGTGGAAGGCATGTGTTAATATTTTAGAGTAATATAAAATTAAAGGAGGAAAACGTGACTTCCTAAACATAAAAAAAAGATGGAGAGAAAGATGCAGGACATTTATGGCAGAATGCATGATCTGGGGAGGGGTGGGTGGGAGGGAAAGGGAAATAAGCCTGAACTGAATTGGAAAAAATGTATGAAATGCACAAAGTATCAATAAAAACTAATTTAAAAAAATTAACTTCATTCTTTTTCTTTCATCTCTGCTAAATGTGGTCCAATACAATTTTTTTTCAAGAATGAACATGACTCATTTGTTCCTTCATAATTTAATGATATTGATTTCTGGAGCCTTTGAAACATATTCACCCTTCACTATCTGTTCCCAGGCTGACACTATGACAACTGAATGCTGTGTATGATCCTGCCTGTCTATAATTCTTTTGCTACATAGAAACCTAGGTGGGTTTTTTGTTGTTTGTTTAATTTTGTTTGGACAAGTCTCATTTTGCAGCCAAATCAGGCAAAATGGCATGCCATTAAGTCCCTCAGGAAGGCAGAGGAACAAGATGTTGGAAATGGGAACCCAGACCTGGGGTTTGATCTTGTACTTCTCTACCTCCATTACTGTGAGAAAGACAATTCTGTTCTTCACGCACTGCATAGTCTCATTTATTTTGTTATAGTAATAGAAATAGACTAAATCTATGTGTTAGCTTTCCCTTCAAGTCTTCTCCTGACAACTTCTTTGGAGTGTCATTTCACTAGCTGTTGAGCTGCCGTACTGTGTGCCTTCCGTTAATCCTTAATACTTAATTGGACTTAAACTGCAATTAAAAGTTATCATAGAACTTAAACGGGCTATAATAGTACTTAGTTCTTACTGTCAACCTAAATATTCATCAGAGAGAAATTCTCCAAATAATAATGGTGGTTGTTTGGTAATGAGAGTGTTTTTCAGTGGGAACACACATGTCACAAGGACCCATTGGGGCTATTCCAGAAAGTTGATGTGAAGAGACATTCTTAAAAGGCAAAAGAGGGAAAGTTTACATGATAGTTGGATAAAAGTTTCAGTGACCTTAAAAATCCTCTGCAGGACTTTGCGTCACTTCATTTTGGATAAGCCCTTGTTAGCAAGTGTTCTAGGCAGAATATTGTTCATCTCCATTGTTTCATTCTTTTTAAATTTTTGATACAGGATCTCCTTGTAGCTCCAGATGGCCTGGAACTCCTATGCAGAACTGGCTTGAATCTCACCTCTGCCCATCTCTGGCTCTGGATTAAAAGTATGCAATGCCAGGGCCCATCAACTGGGCGAACTCTTAAATAGTATGGGAAATAAGTTTGTTACTGAAATGTGTTCGTATTTTGAAGACTAAAAATTTTCTTTTTTTTAAATTTTTTTATTGATGTTTTGTGTATTTCATACATCATTTTCCAATTCAGTTCAGGCATATATCCCCTTCCCTTCCCCCCACCTCACCCCTACCCATCCCAGATCATGCATTCTGCCATAAGTTTTCTGCATCTTTCTCTGCTTTTTTGTTTTGTTTTGTTTTCATTTTTTTT
>VZQC01000221.1:473087-486457 GCA_009823505.1 Rhizomys pruinosus | reverse complement strand
GTAGAAAGTTATAAATGGTTATTCCACTGAATATGTCAGTTAATCTTTTCGTTTGGGGATGTAAGAGTATAATACATCAGCATTTTTCCTGGGACTTAATTTCTTTTTTTTTTTAATTTATTTTTTTAAGGGATTCTACAATACAATGACACAGTTGTTTGCAGATAGCATTGATGTCACTCATTATGTCATACAATCAGGTAATTGGTGCATTTTGCAAGTATCTATGTCCAAATTTTGATAAGTGGTATTGCTTAAATGCCTGTACATCCAATAGCTTGTGCTTTGTTAGTATGACTAAAAAGGGTATCACTGGGAAAGCTGTCAATCCATGAAGGGAAAAAATCTGAACAGACTGGAGTCCAAAATGACAACTCCAAAGAAATTAGACTGATTTCTTCTCACCCACTTGTGCCCCTTTCCCAAAGCCCAGGGAACAAACTGCGGAAGAGGAGGCATGGTAGATTTAAGGGCTGTGGAGAGATAGGGGTGAATCATGAGACTACAGGAATATAGTCTGGACTCCTGATTGATCAACATGTCTGTGCATACAAGCTTCTCCAACTGGTCTATGGGAACCTTGGGTTGTTCAAAATTTGGACTGAGACTTAATTTCTACTTAATGCATAAAGTTGCATAATTGTGTTATTTTGTGTGTGTGTGTGTGTGTGTGTGTGTGTGTGTATTTGTTTTCAGATTCTGAGACACAGTCTTCCTGTTACTCCAGCTACCCTGGTATTATCTCTGTAGTACAGACTGGTATTTACCTCATCTGCATGCCTCTGCCTCCTAAATTCTGGGATTAAAGATGTGTGCAACCATGCCTGGCCTAAAAGAAGATATTTTACCCTTAAATATCCATGCCTCCTTACATAGAATGAGATTAATGATCAAGTCTCTTTCCTAGTGTAGCAGTCATTAGAATTACATTTAGATCGCTGAGCACAATGCCCAATGCCTAGTACAGAGTAAGTTGTAACTAGTAATGATTATTTGCCTTGCAGGAGGCTTCAACTGTGGATAAATATTAAGTACTTGCTAAAGGGTTGGACAGAAACGATACCATTGTAATGTTCTGATTCACAGAAGAAGGTCTGAAGTAAATTGGTGAGGATATTTTTGCAGCTATGTTTCCATAAAAGAGCAAGATGTCCTGTAATAGCATTAATGACTGAGAGGCCTCAGTTTCCTCAAGTACAGAAGTTCGAATGGAAGTGTTCACTGTCTCCTTCAGCACTGAAATGTTCCAGGTCAAGTATGCTTTGTAGACAAGACCTTAAATTCTGTAGTATTATTTGAGGCACGGTTGGAGTATCTGCTCAGCTCAGAGTTGCCCTCAGGCTCTGTTTATGCAGGCAAATTGAAGAGGAGACATGAGGCTATTATAGAGGAGAATCTGGGGAAAAGACACTCATTTGACCTGCACTGTCTCCATCGATACCCTTCCTGGGGTGATGGCTCAACTCTCCATTTGACAATGTAGACAGAGCCTGAGGGATGTTTCAGGGCAAATACAGATTGAGATAGTGAAATTCACAAAATACATGCTTACTGCAAACCGTTTGATGAGGAAAGATTGTAGGCTGACAGAGAGCATCACGTTTTGCTATAATGTGGTTTAATTTGCTCAATTCAACTTAGTTGGCTGTATATGCCAATGGATTTGATTACACAATCAAAATAAAATTCTGCAAGAAGAGCATCAGATCGACATGTGAAGTGTGTGGATAAGGAAAGTGCCTGGAGATCCAAATCGCCCTTGTCATTTTGAATAGTGAAAAGAAAACGAATTTATGAAGTGCAAACCCTACCTCTGAAATGGGAATTAGAGGGTCTAGTATGAAAACAAGTGTGTGAGCTTTTGTGCTCATAACCAATGTTTTCTGGTAGGATTGGATTTAGGAGAACACTCAGCCTGTTCCAGGCCATTCAGATCAGCCATGCTGCTGTGGCCCTTGCTGCTGGGAGATGTTAGTTATACCCTTTCCTCTGCCTCAGAGAAATTCTTATTACTCTCTTGATTTGGTTTGGCTTATATCCTTGGTTTCTGAGGCAGAATCTCAGGATATACCCAAGCTGGCTTGAATGTTCTATTTTCCCCGACTCTGCCTATAGATAAATGAGATTATAGGTATACATCACCCACCTAGCGATAAACACATTTTTTAGATTTTTGTGTCTGCTCCTATAGCCTCTTTAACTTATTTCAAGTTGTAACTAATTACTCTGCCCACAAAGGCCAGCATATTAAGCTTAAAGCTTATCATATTTATTATTATTTATAAAGTTTTCTTTAGCATTCCTCTGTTTCCATTGCCAAAGAACTACTTCCAGTACATCAATTACTTCTCCTTTGTCAGAGCTTATTGCAACAAAGCACAGAGTTGACACAGTGTCTCTAGTTCCTGTAGCACTGGGACATGTGTTATAGGCATGGGCCAGCCTGGGTAATCAAAAGAGAAAAGAGAATCTGTGAATGCATGACTTGGCCGAGGCGCTCTTATCACTTTTTTTTTTGCTTGTATCTGACGAGGATGTAGAAATAAAAATTTCCTCATGCACTCATTACAGCAACTGAGAGGGCATGATCTTCTTTGACTTGCGAAGAATTAGATGTCATTTGAAATATATTCCCTTCTTTTTTGTCTATATATCATATTTAGACTCTAAAAGCAGTAACAAAAAAAAATCACCTTCCAAATTTCAAAAACAGAACAATATATTGAATGGCATTCTAAACTGAAATTTAGAAAATAATTTCCTAAACTCGGTTCTGCCCCTAAATGACTATTTAATTCTGGTAAATTAACCTGCATCTTCTGTGCTTAGGTAAAATGCACTGCATTGTATAGAAAATGAGGACGGCTGCTGCTTTGCAGGTTTCAAATTGCTTTGTAACTGGAGTGATGGTGTAGGAGGGGAAGAGCATGGTGACAGGGCCTTGGGAGGTGTCAGAAGTAACAAGCTGTAGCTACTGTGAGGTGGCTTCAGGCAGTGCCAGGGCTCCTGGGAGGAGGGCTGAGGACCGATCCCATCATGGATATCTAAATTTCTGCATCATTAGGATGGCAGGAGCAGTGGTCTTGCTCACATTTGTGTACCTGTCCTATTGGCCGGGTTGAATTGTTCAGTTGATCTGTAATGTATATGTTTCTTTAGCAGAGTATGCATTAGACATCATAGGACAGGGTAGAAAAGCACATGGCACACGTATAGAACAACAAAGACCATTTGTGTATGTGTGTATATGTGTGTATGTGATGGGTGTATATAACATATTAGATATATTCTATAATTCATATATATATATAGAATGAATACGAAAGCTTTTTGGATGAAGCAAAGTTACATGAAGACATGATAAAAACCTTCTTAGATCTTTGAAGAATAAAAAAAATTTCAGTTGACAGGCAATTAAGTGAATGAAATTTCCAAATACAAAGCTGCAGGTTATTATGATTCTAAATATACTTTAATCAACAGAAAGTTTCCTTTTAGCAAAAACTTTTAGTTAATTGAAATATTATGAAGATGGAGAAATTTATCATTACTCCTTGTAGACTGCACGCTAATACTTGCATTATGGTATAATTTGCTGCCCTAACTGATAAACAGAATAAGCAGTTGTTTTTTCAGCTTCTTTCACTGTTGCTTTGTCCTGCGATTCTAGAACAAAACAGAGGAAAACGATGTGATAGAAGGCTCACTGATTATTCTAATTTATTTATAGAAGCATAGTTTAATAAATAAGAAAACCATCTTATATCACAGCGTGGCCTGAAAACTCGCCTGTTGGAAGTAAAAAAAAAGAAAAAGAAAGAAAGAAAAAGAAAAAGAAAAGAAAAAAGGGGAAAAATGAGAAATTTACTCATAAAGGAAAATACTTCAGATTTGAAAAAGGCTTTGGCTATTAATCTGTTTCCGTGTCCTATGAGCTCAACTGGGGCTTAATGCAAGCTTCTCAGAGTGAATTAGAACAGTACAGTACACCGACGAGAGTGGAGAGAAATGTTCACCGCACAGTCACCTGAGAGGGGCAGAAAATACGACTGCGATTATTGTGCTAATGCTTGCCAGAGGTGTCCTACAAGCCTGAGCAAAGTGGATTTCATCTCTTGAAGTCTAGTCTTTAATTGACACAAAATGCAGCTCCCTGGAATGAGAATTGGCTGCTACCTTAAGGGCTAAGGGTGCTTCATCTTCATGTTTTATTGATGGGATTTGGCTGTGCCCATCGCTGGGACAGCATCAGGAGACTCATTAGTGCAACTCACTCTCAGTTCCAAGCATCTTTTACCAATCGTTTTTGCTCCTTTAGAATGCAGTAAAGAGAAAGATGGGGGGCGTGAGGAGTGGCTCCACGTTGTTTACTTCTGGAAGTCAAGGCTCTGCTGTGGGCTTTGCCTTTCGAAACTCTTGCTTTATTTCATTTTTACTTTTACCTGCAGTTCCTTAGGTTGGAAGGAATGCCACACATTGAATAAGCTGTCCTGACAGGGTTGAGAGATTGCTTTCTCTTTCGCTACGGCCAGTGCACACGTTGACTCAAATGTATTGAATGCATACAACGTCTTCATGTTAGAGTATTAAAAATGTAGACAATAGAGTTCTACAAAAGTCTGAAATGTATAGATATATCAAACATGCCTTAATTTTTGGGATAGTGATCTTTTCAAATACATGAATAATTTTGAGAAGAATAAATTGTTTAAATGAATGTACCTTGAATATTTTCATTTTGAATAAGGTAAAATTGGGAAATAAACTTAGTTTGTCAGTAATTTCTAGAATTTTACTTGTAAAAAGGTCTTCAGGGGATACGCTTTTATAAACCATGAGATACTCTAAGGCATAAAAATACAATACAATGTAAAAAGATATAGAGAACTGTGCAATAAAAATATATGTACATATATGTGTTAAAGGTGAAAAATATGAATATACAGGCTAGGTACTACACTTATTCTACCAAGGGGCTACTTTTCTATGTAAATATGGGCTGTAACCCAATCACTATGTTTTATTATCCTGGTATTTATTAACAGAAGGAGATATAGAGGATACATGGATTATGTGTACAAAGTACATGGACTGCTTCATAATGAGGGGTGGGCTTTGTGCATATGAGGAGAATGTATTACAAGGGCTCACTGAAGGAAATAATTTTTCGATTTCTGTACAGCACACTCATTAAGGGCAATAATGCTTGCAAAGCATGATTCCTATTATTTATAATTACTAAAACCTTTTCTCAGTATATTTGTTCTGTCTTTCCTTCATAGTCTTTGTACATATTTATGAAATAAAAATGATAACCTCACAGACTTTGTACTGTATTAATGAGAACAGATGGTAATAATCATGTTTTGCTGTGTGACTAACATATAGCAAGCCTTATACATGTTACTGTGGTTTTGGTGATGATCTTTAGTGACAATGTTATTTACGCTAATTTCTTAAACATCTTTGGTTTAGATATTGATTAGGCTTAATCTTTATTTCATTTTTTGTCATAATATGTTAGATATTTCTGGTCCTCATTTTTATGCAGAATCTATTATTTCTTTTTTAGGGATATATAAAGATTTATTTTACTTTATTTAACATTTTAATTGATGTTATGTGTGTTTCACACATCATTTCTCAATCCAGTCTAGACTCATCTTGTCTTCCATGCCTCCCACCCTACCCAAGTTCATGCACCTTGCCATCCCTGCCCCATTTCTTTTTCTGATAATTTTCAAAGGTTTTTCAAAGCAGGGGATTATTGTCTTTGGGGGAACTTTACTGTTTCAGTGGTTTCCCTGTCCCTGTTCCTCTGCTGTTGTAAATGTCCATTCTACCCAAATTAATATACATATTCAATGCAATCCCAATCAAAATCCCCAAGAGCTTTTTCACAGATGTGGAAAAAAATTGTTAAATTCATATGGAAAAACAAAAGACCCCAAATAGCTAAAGCAACCCTGAGTGGAAAGTGCAATACTGGGGCAATGACTTTACAGACTTCAAGCCATATTACAGGGCTATCTATAGTTATAAAGACAACCTGGTACTGGCAAAAAAACCAGACCCATTGACCAATGGAACAAAATTGAAGATCCAAACTTGAGCTCATATAACTTCAGCCACCTCATATTTGATAAAGGGGACAGAAAAGCTCAATGGAGGAAAGATAGCATCTTCAGCAAATGGTGGTGGCAAAACAGGATCACATTTTTCTTTTTTTAAACTTATATTACTCTAAAATATGCCTACGTATCCTCCACCCATATACGAAGATTCCAAAGTCTAAAAATAAGTACTGGGTTAAATCTAGAGCCTGTTAAGGGATTTACATTATCAGAGTACAGCTGTTTTCAGGGAAAAGGGTATATAATGTTGATGTTGCTCAGTTTGCTTTACAACTTGGTGCTTGGTGCTAGCATCTTCATAATCTATTATTTCAATGGCAGCTCATGTGGTAAGTGTTTAATATTGTCTGTTCCCTTCTGTCTCCTGATTTTAAGTAAAGTCAGTCTAGTAGTTTGTTCCAGGATTTTTTGGAAGACAGAGGCTACTTCATCCTAGCAGAGCTTAGAAACTCAGAAAGTAGAGATAGCTGAGCTTGTGTTTAAAAATATTTTCAACAGAGAATATATCAACACTATTTAACACATGCTTTCTCTTTTTATCTTGAGAATAGCAGAATAAAATTTAAAATATAACTATTAACAAAATTAGTTTAAAATGTGATTTTTTTTAATTTGAGAGTGTAACTTCATATGTGTGTATTAGGGTGTGTACATATAGACACAAAGATACCATATAGAATATATTACAGTGCACATCTCTTGTCAAATACATACTGCATTTTCCTGTGTTAACTCTTTTTGGAAAAAATTTTTAGAAATTACCAAGAATGTGTGTTGAAAAGACAAGTTCTTTGTGAGTTACAATTGTATTTCAGCCATTGCTCTCTCAGGAAGTCACTCTGCTACCCTGAAAAAAAAGTCTCTTCTTCACAGCGTACCTCAATTTGCTCATCTGTGATGTTTATTTATAGCCACAATTCCACTATATGTTCAACGTAGTTCTAAGTAGAGTATGAGCAAAATTTTGGAAATAAGTTAGATACAGACACTTCCCTTAGGAAAGTTGGTTAGAGTGTAACAGTATTAAAACAATAAGACGAGCATTATGAATTGATGAGCTTAATCTACAATGCACTTTGTAGCAGTAGTACCAAATGACAGGTATAAAAGGTGGAATATGATAGTTTAAAATTTAAACAATGCATCAATTCTAAGTCTCCTCTGCCTTCTGCTTCATAAACGAGATTTGTTATCTAATATAGCCTCTAATTGCTCACTCCCACAATTATGTATTATCCCATTTAGAGATGATAATATTGATTCGGATAGGTTAATCAATTGCATATAGTCAGCAATTGTTAGAATTAAAATTACCAAAAAAAATTAAAAAAAAAAAAAATAATTTTTTTCAGTTTTTGATAGTCTAGTAAGTTCATGAATCAACATGAAGAAGCAAATATGAAAAGCCTCGATTCCATACCACGGATGAATCAAAAAAGAAAGAGCACCTTGAGACATATTTTTCCCAACTAAGAAAATCCAATTATTTTAATATGTCCCCCCTTGGCCTTTTTGTTCTGAGACATAATTCCCACTTAAAACAAAAGCAAATAATAAGAAGAGAACATCTGAGGAGTGATCAGAAGCAAATATTTATCATTCTGAGTTCTTTGAAATAAACAAGGTATTTTATGCTTCTGTATTA
Source organism: Rhizomys pruinosus (assembly GCA_009823505.1). Lineage (NCBI taxonomy): Eukaryota > Metazoa > Chordata > Mammalia > Rodentia > Spalacidae > Rhizomys > Rhizomys pruinosus. The sequence continues at coordinate 478,678 of VZQC01000221.1, read as the reverse complement.
AATTACTACACTTAAAATTTTCTAGAAATTATTTTAAAACACCAGTGGAAGTTTTATAAAGAAAACGTCCACTTTTAAAGAAGGATTCTCACTGAACACAATATTCTGTCACACGTGTTGTGTTTGCTTACTAGTGTAACCCCAGCAAACAGAAGGTAAAAAGAGGAGGATTCTAAGTTTGTGCACAGCCTGCATGGCACTGTGAGTTCTATTTCAGCCTGCTATATATCCATAGCAAGACAGTCTCAAAGACAAAACGAAACCAAGTTCCTTAATTTTTTTCTGTTTGTCATATGATTTTGGCACCTTAATAATTACAGGCCACTAATGAACTGCAAAGATGAACCGCTTCAATTCTTCGCTGAATATTTCTATGCACCTCAACGAGATGCATCCAGTCTGACTCACTCTCAAAATCTCATTGGAATGGATTAAACCTGGTAAACTGTGCTTGGAAGAAGTCTATTCTTTTTAATGCATGTGTTACAGATAAAATTATGTTCCTCCATGGATTTCCATGTCAATTTATTTCGTATCACACTCCAGATTAGAGTTCTGGTTAATCTGAAAGCATAATCTTGCCTTTTATTCGAAGAAAAACCGTAACTTTAAAAGCAATTGTCAAGGGAAAATGGAGAGCAGTGTTCAATATTTCTGTAAGAAGGAAGTCTTGTGTAATGGCTGTGCCAGCATCAGGTTTAGATTAAGTCTTTATATCATATTTAGATGGGTTCCTGCTGTTATAGAAATTAATTTGAATTTATCATAATCTTCTCACCCTTTGTCGGGCTTTTTTTCCATCTCTGAATTAGTCTGCCACAGCAGCCTTACAAACTTGGAGGCCTGATTTTCAAGTTTGGCCTGGGGATAGGAAGTCAAAAGCTGGCAGAAGACAGATGCTTTGCAGAAGTGACAAATTTAGTTTCCTGGAGAAAGTTGCTGACTGCGATGTTCTAATGGAGCAGCTTATCTGTTCTTCCAGATGTTGAAATAATGACAGATGCTTAGAGAATGCTTGACAAGGAGAAGAAAAGAGCATGGTGAGGAGTCCAACCTGCTTATAGGAGAGAAAAAAGATATTCACCAGATCCATATTATGATGAAGTGGGAGTAACACACACACACACACACACACACATGTTCATAGGCAATATATACTTTACCATGTGCACATCTACGATAGAATTTTGTTCGTTGTGGACATAGATAGCACAGAAGTATGACTCCTTTCCTCTTAAGATTAATATTTTATTATATATTTAATATTAAATGACCTCTGGGTCTTTGGGCTGAATGTCAGAGAATCAATTTGTAATGACTGGAAATACTGGACCCATTTTGCACAGTTATCTCAGAAGGATGTTTATCATACAATACATGTAAAAATCCATTTTGTAAAACCAGTAACCTATTACTAGATATCTAAAGAAAATTTAGGAGGCAATACTTACTAACAAGTTAAGGTAGTAAAACATTTGAAAATTTCAGCATATGCACAAAAATAAGATACAGATCTTAATGATAGATTTACAAACAACTGTAGATTCAAGATGAATATCTCAGATGATTTACTTATTTAAAGTACACGTAATTACAGTACATTTAAAATTAGAGTGGTGAGATACATGACTTATGTAGTAAGAAATAAATGTTTTTGGTGAGTACGAATGTATTTTTGGTTCAATATCTGTTTTCCCCTCTCTTTGATTTTATTTAAATGAAGTCATTCAATCTGCTTTGAAATTTGTTCTCACTTCAGGTAAGGAGATTATTGAAAAAATATAGTTTTTGAGAAAAGAGGAAAGTTTCTCCAAAAATTTTTACATCTCATACAGACTGTGGAAAGATTATTTTCACAAAGCCTTGGAGTTGGAGTTGTTTTCTAAAGACCCTAAAATCTCTGTGCTATGTGACATTTTAACATTTTATTATTGCTGAAAAGTGAAAAGTCAGTCCTTCGTTTGCTACTGAATTATTTTTTTAAAAAAGCACAGATAGTCTTTTTGTCTGCACAGCTCTTCAAACTTTTAGATAAGCAATTTAGTAATACGTGAGGTATCTTTTTTTTTTTTTTTTTTTTTTTTTTTTTTTTTTTTTCGCTTTTTTTTTTTTTTTTTTTTTTTTTTTTTTTTGTTTTTTTTTTTTGTTTTTTTTTTTTTTTTGTTTTTTTTTTTTTTTTTCTTTCGAGCCAGGGTCTCCCTGTAGCCCTAGCTGTCCTGGAATCGCTCTGTAGACCAGGCTGGCCTTGAACTCACAAAGATCCGCCTTCCTCTGCTTCCCAAGTGCTAGGATTAAAGGCATGCACCACCACACCTGGCATGAGATATCTCATTTTAAAAGGGAAAGTGAATGTTGGAATTTTATTCATTGTATTCTATGATCCTTATGTTACTGAATGAAAGATGGAATTTCTATCCTTCCCCAAATTCAATGTAACATACTTCCATTAACATCCTTTTACTAATATTGTAAATGAGAGAGGAGGAAAAGATAGAAAAAGAGAGAGAAAGGGAGAATATGTGAGCATATTGAGAAAAAGAGTGACAAAGTAGAGGTATATTTACAAAAAATTGATTATAAAACTACTAAAATCTACTGATAATAGTTTAGAATTTCATTAAAACACATAAAAACTCAAAATGATTTTGCTTCCTCAAGTATAAAATATTATGAAACTTAATATTAAAATAATAGGAAAGCACATACCTAATAAGATTTAATATATAATATTCAGAAATGGTCCCATTTTCTCATGTAGTACCTGCCTTGTCCCTGAGTCAACATAGTGAAGGAGGGGGTGAACTACTTGGCCACATTGGACTCCTAGTCACTAGGACTGCCTCAATTCTAGTAAAGTGAATATTGTTGCCAACATTGACCCCTTCAATGACCTTCATTGCATACAAGTTCCAGCATGATTTCCCCCACAGCGAGTTCCACTGTAGAGTCAAGGCTGAAAATGGGAATCATTTTATCAAGTGGAAGTCCATCTCCAACCTCCAGGAGTGATATCAGGCCAGTCCCAAATGTGGTGATGGTGGCACTCAGTGTGTGGGAGAGTTTACTTGTGTTTTCACTCTAATGGAGAAAGTTAGTAACCACTTGCAGCCCAAAGTAGCCCTTTCTGTTGATGGCTCCATGTTTGTGATGGACATGAACCGGAAGAAGTACAACTCACTGAAGATAATTGGCAATTATTCTTGCATGACAAGCTAGTTAGTTAAGGGGATCACGATCATGGTCCACACCATCACTGCCATGGGGAAGAACATTAATGGAGTCTCTGGGAAAATGTGGCATGCTAGCCATGGAGCTCCCCAGAGCATCATCCTGGCATCTACAGGCACTGCCAAGAGTAAACCCAAGTCATCCCAGAGTTGAACAGGAATTTCACTCTCATGGACTTTCCCTTTCTATCCAGTGCTGATCTAACCTGTTGCCTAGAGAAAGCTGCCAAATAGGATGGTATCAAAAAGATGATGAGAGATATCAGAGGACCCCTGACAGACACACTGCTCAATACTGAGGGCCACGTTGTCTCATGTATCTCGATGTGGCCATATTCTTTTACCTTTACTGCTAGGGATGACATTGTCCTCAAAAACTAATTTATCTAGCCAATTCCGTGGTTTGAGAATGAACTTGGCAGCAACAATAAGATGGTGGCCTCCAGGGTCCTTATGGTTTCCAAGGAGTTACAAAGCACTTGTCTACCTGTCCCAGCAAGAACACAAGACAAGGAGAGAGGCACTGGGCTGCTGAGGAGTCCCAGCCTCAACTCAATCCCAAATACACTGAATATCTTCTCTCACATTTTATTTCCCAGACACCCAGAAGAATGCTAGAAACCTAGGAAACCCCACTCTAATACACTCTCCAGAGAGTTCATTGCACTCTCCAAAGGCCTACTATATAGAATGTATAAATAACTTTCACAACTCAAAATAACAAAAGCAGCGTTACTAAAATGTGAGAAAAGGACTTCGATGTGCCTGTCAAACATGAAGTTATACAAATGGAAAACAATCATTTATAGATAGTAAAAAGTGGACTGAGAATGTGGCTCTATGGTAAAGTACTGGTAAAGTGGCTGGCATACTGTTTTCTGTGAGTTCAAAGCCAGCCTGCTCTACATAATGAATTCCAGGCCATCTGGGGCTACAGGGAGACTCTTTCTCTAAAAGACAAAAATATGATAATTTCCAAGTAATTCTAATATAAAGTCACATTAGTGTTTTTCTCAAGTATAAGCTGATAAAACATCAGTCAACACGTGTGGAGATATAATGGTTTTCTTGAACACTCTGATTAAAGACTGTGTGCTGAAATTCATCCCTTAGGTGATTCTGGTTCTTTCTACTCCAAACATCACTGCTCCATTTACAGATAAATTAAAGTTTCCACAAATAAATCTTAATTGACTATAATATAATTTGGCAAGTGATACTATTGTGTACTTAATCTACAGAGTATAAAAATGTGTCTCAGACATCTCTCTGTCTGCATGTATTCCATGGCCAATCTGTGAATCAATTTAATTTTTATTACATTTACTTATTGGCATTTGTGTCTGTGTGTGTTTGTGTGTGCCTGTGCACATGCTCACGTGGTAATGTGTAATGATGTCCAAGAACATGTGGAGGTCAGAGAACAACTTGCAGCCGTTTATTTTTTTCCTCTTTTTGCACTACATGGACCCCATGGATCTGACATAGGTTGGTGGGCATGGCAGCAAGTATCTTTACTCACAGAGCCTTCTCAGTGGTCTACTTATATTTCTTTCTTTTTTCTTTCTTTCTTTTTTTTCTTTTTCTTTCCTTCTTTCTTTATTTAATTTAGCCAAGAACTCTGTTTTTGGCTTTAATAAGTGTTAAAATTAAATCTATATCATTGAAATGTTTTAAAATAAATTTATTTATATTTATCAGTAAATTATTTGTATTTTTTATTTTATATGTAATAATATATATTTATAGATAATCTATGTGTTTTCTATACCTGTATACCTGGTCATATAGAAAGCTTTCTCATTTGAAAAAAGGTCACAAGTGAAAAATTTCAGAAACTCTGCTCTGATTACCTTGAAATTCAGAGTCATAGAAAGCTGTCTCCTTCAGGTTAAAATGTACACAGTTCAGCCAGGCGTTGTGGTGCATGCCTTTAATTTTATTATTATTATTATTATTTATCTTTGTATGTGTATGAATGTACTGTCTGCATGCAGGTCTGTGCACCCGTGTCGTGCAATGCCGCGGAGGTCAGAAGAGGGTCTCGGATTCCCCTGGAACTGGAGTTCACCTGGAATTGGAGTTACAGACGGTTCTCAGCCGCCATGTGGGTGCTGGGGATCGAACCCGGGTCCTCTGCAAGAGAAACCGCTAGGCTATCTCTCCAGTCCCGTGGTGCATGCCTTTAATCCCAGCACTCAGAAGGCAGAGACAGGAGGATCTCTGTGAGTTCAAGGCCAGCCTGGTCTACGTAGTGAGTTCCAGGGCAGCTGGGACTAAAGGGAGACCCTGTCTGAAAAAGACAAAAGAAAAATGCACATAGTTCTCCTTTAACAGTATTTATCTCCTAATAGAAGACAGAAA
>VZQC01000221.1:451900-469987 GCA_009823505.1 Rhizomys pruinosus | reverse complement strand
TATATAGTCTTTTTTGAGACAGAGTTTCCCTACAGCCCCAGCTGGCCTGGAATGCACTCTGTATACCAGGCTGGTCTTGAACTCACAGAGTTCAGCCTCCCTCTGCCTCCCAAGTGCTAGGATTAATGGCCTAAACCACCTCACCCTCAGCAGGCTTCAGTACTCCTTAAGCACCCAAGGAGGGAGAGAAGAGAAGATGTGGTGGTTTGAGAGTGTCCCCCATAGGCTTTAAGTATTCAGACATTTTGTCTACAGTTGGTGGCACTGTTCTTGGAAGTCTTAGAAAATGCAGCCATGCTGGAGGAAGTACGTCACTGGAGGCGGGCTTAGTTAGTTTAACAACCCTTGCAGTCTAGGTCTCCAGTCTCTCTCTCTCTCTGCTTCCTTTGCTCATTGCAAGATGTGACCCTCGGCTTGCTGCTCCAGCCCCGGCCACCATGCTTCCTGCCGCAATGGACTCTAATTCCCTGGAACCGTCAATCATAAGCTCAAATAAACTCTTCCTTTTATAAGTTACCTTGATCATGGTGGTTTATCACAGCAACAGCAAAGTGACTAATACAGAGAGGAAAAAAAAAAAGCACCTGAGAAGATGCTCAGGCAGGAGGCTTGAGACTCCATTTGACAAAGGAGGGGGGGGGGAGAAATGGGCTAAGGCTGGAGACAGACAGAGTAGCGTGGCCCTTGAGGCCAGATTTCCCAAAAGAAATGCCTAGGCCAGCCACACATCCCCAACTGAAGCCCAGCAGGGTGAGACACCACGAGAAGGGCATGGGAAAGTGCCTGACATGCAAGCCAACAGGGTGGTAAGTCATCATCACAAACGCCCTGACACACCCCACAGCTTAGAGGACAAACTGCGGGGACTCAGCCTCTGGGTGGCTCAGGCCACAAAAGAGCCGGAGGGAAAAAAAAAAGCCCACAAAAGCCTGGGCAGAGCAGCGACCCCAGAAGGCCCTTAGTTAGTCCTTCAGTGTCACCAATGGAAGGACAGCCTTTCAGCATCTTCTATCTTAAATATCCATTAAAGGCCAATGGTTTGCAGCTTGAAACTCTATTCCACTATGTTCAGAGGTGGTGATTTGGGGAAGCTATTAACTTATGAGGCTTCTAACCTCATCATTGAACTAATTCATGGAGATGTTCACTATTCTGTGGGTGTGGTGGTTTGAATGAGTGTCCCCCATAGGCTTTAAGTATTCAGACATTTTGTCTCCAGTTGGTGGCACTGTTTTTGGAGGTTTTATAAGGTGTGGCCGTGCTAGAGGAAGTATGTCACTGGGGGCAGGTTTAGTGAGTTTAACAAGCCTTGTGGTCTCCAGTTGTGCTCTCTGCTTCCTGTGCTCATTGAGAGATGTGACCCTGGGCTTGCTGCTCCAGCCCCAGCCACCATGCTTCCCGCCACAATGGACTCTAATTCCCTGGAACTGTCAATGGTAAGCTCAAATAAACTCTTCCTTTTATAAGTTCCATTGGTCATGGTGTTTTATCACAGCAACAGAAAAGTGACTAATACAGTGGGCTATTGGGAAGTGATAGAATCTTTAAGAATTTGGAGCTAGCAAATCTCTGAAGCCTCTGTGATAGGTGGCCTCTTCTCCCATTCTCTCATCCTCCTCTTTCTCTTTCCCTCTTCCATTTCTCCCTCGCAACCCTCTGCCATTGGTGAACACTTTTTTTTTCTTTTCTTTTTATTTTATTTTATTTTTTTCACAACATTTTTTTTATTGATGCTTTGTGCATTTCATACATCATTTTCCAATTCAGTTCAGGCATATCTCCCCTTCCCTTCACCCCCACCCCCACCCCAACCGAGATCATGCATTCTTCCATGACTGTCCTGCATATCTCTGGTGAACACTTTTGTATTATTGCCTTAAAAGAGGCCAACTGAAATGGAACCAAGTGATGATGGACTAAAATCTTAGAAACTGTAAATCAAAATAACTTTTCCTTTTTGAAATAGATTTTTCATCTATTTTTCAACAACAACTGAAAGCTAACATGCATAGCTTATAAATAGCTGCATAGACTATAGAAGAAAAATGAATATCTGTCTAGACATATATACATACATATGGATGTTGAATTATTATTATTTTTTGTCTTTTTGAGACAGGGTCTCCCTGTAGCCCCACCTGTCCTGGAACTCACTCTGTAGACCAGGCTGGCCTTGAACTCACGAAGATTCCCCTGCCTCTGCGTCCCAAGTGCTAGGATTAAAGGCTGCCACCACCACCCAGCTACGGATGTTGAATCATAAGAAGACTGCTTAAAAGTGTGTATCTGGCAGAATTGCCCTTACGAGAGCTTATTGCCCCCTCATCTATTTTTGCCATTCTATATTCTTAACATGTTACCCTTCACTTTTCAAAAATTGCATCTGGAGAATATATATTATAAAATTAATACTGATGATTTAATACTGAAGTTAGAAATTGAGGTTTTGGCACCTGGTTTATCATTCAGGGAGCCGCTGAAAGTTTAATAAATGGGAAGTCCATACATTCTAAGCAATAGCAGCCAGGAAAAGTCTGGGGATATGTAGAAGAAGGCTGTATGCACACATAATAAAACAGATTATTAGATTTCCTAAAATAAGTAATCCCAGAAGAATGGCCTTATATTGCTAACTTTATGAGTCACCCTGAAGACTCACTTCTATTTAGAGAGTGAATCTCTGGATTAGAAGATTTGCATTTAAATGCTCTCTTTCCCTTTGCCTTTACAGGTTTCTGCATAGGATAATACTGATCTTTCTTTGTGCAGCAAGTACATAAAAGGTCCTAATAAATCCCACCATTGTGATGGACCTAGAGTTTATCAAAGGACTTTCAAGCTGTTCAGACAGGCTCAATTGAAATAGGGTTTCCTCTATTTCTTTTTGGGAAATCTTAAATAAATTTAGGATAATTAGCTATTTCCCTATAGGCTATCTTTTCAAGTTTTAGTAAATTACCATTCATCTTAGTACATTAAGCAAAAACACACAGTTTGAAACCTAAGCACTCACTTCAATAGCAAAGTAGGCAACAGTTTCAAATTTATATAAGTTATCATCCTAAGCTTGCATGCCTGTCAGTCTATGAAATTAAGCAAATGGAAAACCAAAAGGAATGTAACTGGAAATCGTGGTGCTGAAGAATTCATTCTTGGTTCAGAAAACTAGTTCCTTCACACTGGGGACTGAAACTTGTTTCTAAGATAAATGGATGCATCTTAACCTTAGAAATCTTTATGTATAAATCAAAAGATCTGGAGGTATTTTTATGATGTATATACTTTAGTAATATCAAATACCTTGGAGCTCCTCCTCAGAATAAGTCAAATGTCCTTTATATTAAATGAGAGCTATGTAAAATGGAGATACTAATGGTTGTGACTTAGAGAGAGGAAGAAAGTTTGTATATACATTATCATGTGTTTGTGTTTGCATTTGTTTTGGTGTTTGTATGTGTATACACGTGCACAAACATATATGGGTTTGTGAGCACGGCATTCAACACTCTCAAAAAAGAAAAACATAGAGGAAATTGAACATGTCCTTTGTTCTTATAACCAATATCAAAATATCAAAATATTTTCCCCAATTAAGTTTAATTTGTTAATTTATTTTTATTCTGATAAAACTCAAATAAATGACTAAGAGATTGCTGAGAAGGTAAGAGGCTTGCCACCAATCCTGATGGCCTGAGTTTGATTCCCAGAAACCATATGAATGTGGGAGAGAAATGACTCCAAAAAGTTGTCTTCTTATTTCCACATCCACACTGTAACACAGATGTATACACACACAGAAACACATACAACCACACACCACACCCCCCCACACACACACCACCTGTCATATATTAAATATGTCTCATACCTTTTTTGCAAAACAAGGGGACAATTGAAAAAAATGTTATTGTATAAGTAAACAGAATGGATGTTAAACTAACAATATTAAAATTTAGGGATTTATGAAATAAAAAAGTTATTGTATTAATAAGATGGTAATCAGAGAAAAGAAAGTACTGCCACAAAATTCCCACATTCTTAGAAGTAAGTTATGGAGCAGTTCAAAATATGCCCCACCACATCTGAAAAGACTGTGTTTGTTATAATGAACATTTTAGGCATTGAAACCAGAGAGTGTTTACATTGAAATTACATTAGAAATTTGATAAGAGAGGAGAGAGGAAATACATGGAATGAAGATGGTTCTGGGCTGGGAGAGGGTTCATGAGAAGAAATGGCTTTTGTAGCTGCACTGGTTGGAGTACTACTTAAGATGAAGTGGACATAGAGGCTTTGATAGAATTTTAGATCCACACTTCAGCATGGCTTCTTGCACAGCCTTTTGGCAGGAAACTTGTTAACTGTGTATCTTGCTCTGTCTCTTCTCTAATCTATCCTGTCTTCCCAAGTAATCACATATGGGACTGTGGAGAGCTTTTCTTTATGAAGTAAAATGGAGTAGATCCCTAAATAATGCATAGTTTGTCCCAATATTCAATATATACTAAAACTCTCAAAACAAAGTTGGATTATCTAAAGTAAAAGCTGCTAGAACAATTCTTGAAATGAAGAGATATGTTGAAAGCAATCTACCCTTTCTACCATGCACAGAAATAAAATAAAATAAAATAAAATAAAATAAATGTGAGGCATAGGAGAAAGAAAATGAGGAATGGGGTTTGAGAGGGGAGAAAGAGAGGAAAAATGACATTCTTTATCAATCTAGAAACAAATGAAGAACGTCATAGTCCTTTTAAATTTTGTTTTTGTATGTATGAGTCTATTGCCTGCACTTATGTAAGTGCACTGGTGTCCTGCAATGCCCGATGAGGTCAGTAGGAGGCATCAGATTCCTCTAGCACTGGAGTTACAGACATTTTTAGCTGCCATAGGGGTGCGGGAATCAAACTTGGGTCCTCTGTGAGAACATCTAGTAGTCTTAACCGCTGAACCTTCTGTCCAGCCTCGGAAATTTATAATCTTAAAAAACTTTAATATACTAGCAAACTTTAAATATGAAGAAATAGTGGTCTATAAATCACATAGAAAGACTAGTGACAGTGGAAGCAACTGTCAAAGAAACATGTACAAAAGGTGCCTAAGAATGCAATCCATGTTTGACCTCTGGCTTACACATCCATGTATTCACATGTCCACATACTGTTCACAACCACATAAACATGTACATACTTACACACACACATACACACACACACACAAATTCTCTGAATAGTTTTAACAAATTTCTTTAAGCATTTCCCTTTTGATTAATAGTGTAAATTATAAGGACTTATTCTGGAATTACCCTATGAATGGTACAAAAACAAACAAGGATAAACTATGCAGCAATTTATATAAACGTAATCCATTGTGCAAAACTTAAATTTCCTAACCAAAATGTTCATTGAATAATTATCTATGTAATGATAATTATTATTTCATAAGTGATATTTCATAAGTGCTCATGAAAAATAAGGATGCATATCAATTAATATTATTTCCAAAACATTTTAAATTAAGACAACATGATAATCAAAATTATGTATTGTATATATGGTAAATTTTAGGAAAGTAGGAAGAGAAAGTGAGAAGATGAGATTAAAAAATAAGCCTCAATCAGAAAAGGAAGGATTGAAAGGAAACTGACTGTTTTATATACTTGACATTGTTAGTGGGGAAATATTTCAAAATTATTTAGATGTAGCTTGAACTGAGTGGATAGATCTCTGTTTTTGAAAGTTAAGGTTTGTACTAAGGAAGATTGGAAATATATGACTGATAATTCTATGTATGCTTATGTGTTATGAGTGTTTGCATTATACATGTCCTTTTTACTGGAATGGCCCAGAAGTAACAGCAATTTTAGCAGTTGATAAACATACCTAATATTCATATTTTTGGTGTGGTGGTTTGAATGAAAGTGTTCCCCATAGGCTTTAAGTATTCAGACATTTTTGTCCCCAGTTGGTGGCACTGTTCTGAGAGATCTTAGAAGGTGTGGCCATGCTGGAGGAAGTATATCATTGGGTGCAGGCTTAGTGAGTTTAAAAAGCCTTGCAGTATGCAGTCTCTCTCTCTCTTGACTACCTGTGCTCATTGCCAGATGTGAAACTTGGCTTTCTGCTCCAGCCCCTGCCACCATGCCTCCCACCACAAAGGACTCTAATTCCCTGGAACTGTCAATCGTAAGCTCAAATAAACTCTTCCCTTGGTCATAGTGGTTTTATCACAGCAACAGAAAAGTGATTAATACATTGGGTTATTTGAATCTTTCATCTCCACAGAGAATAAGGAGTCCTATTGAGTCACCCCAGTTTAGTCCTGGGTAATAGAAGAAAGTACAAAATGAGCCCAGGATATCTGGTATTCTTCAAAGTATTAACTGAAAGACTGGAGAGATGGCTCAGTGATTAAAAACTGGGGCTGGAGAGATGGCCTAGCAGTTAAGAGCGCCGACCACTCTTACAGAGGACCCGGGTTCGATCCCCAGCACCCACATGGCAGTTGAGAACCGTCTGAAACTCCAATTCCAGGAGAACTCCAGTTCCAGGAGAACTCCAGTTCCAGGGGAATCCGACACCCTCTTCTGACCTCTGCGGCATTGCACGACACGGGTGCACAAACTTGCATGCAGACAGTACATTCATACACATACAGAAATAAATAGAATTAATAAAAAAAAAACCTATTTAAAAGCACTGGCAGCTCTTGCAGAGGACATAGTTTGGTTCCCAGGAGCCACATGACAGCTCACATCCATCTGCAGAGTCCAGAGTGATCCAACACCATCTTATGGCCTCGGCAGGCATTTCATGGCATGGATGCACTTGCATACATAAATGTGTGCCTCTTAAATTTTTAATCCTTTGGCAGGCAAAGTGGCTCATGCCTGTAATCTCAGTACTAGGAAGCCAGAGTCATACGTGAGTTCAAGAGTGTTCTGGACTACCCAGTGAAATACAGAACTACATTCTGGACTATACAGTTTTTAGAATAAGGAACAGAAACTTAAAAAAAGAAAACAAGAAAGAAAGACTATATTCTCACAGTGATATGCTGACCCTCAAAGTTTATATGAATTATGAATATACAAATTACTTTAAGTTCTTTGAAATTTGACTCAGAACACTTAATGGGACATTGGTACGAATGAGAGTATCTTCAGCATCTCACAAACTTTCCTACTGGGTTGCTTATTATGTAGAAAGGAAAATAAAAGGAACTCTAGGAAGTGGAGAATTTTTATAAGTACCAGGGGGTCACAGTACATGTTATTATGAGAAAGAGTATGATCCCATGTGCCTACGTTTGCATGTGATACTCACAAAAAAATTCTAACTCCCTTCTGCTTCTTGCTGAAATGGGGCGTTAACATGAATCTATACCCAGAGGCACTGGACTTCCACCCAAAGGAGAGCTCTTTATATAGGCCAAACTTCAGTATTATGAGAACAAAATAAGAAGACATCTACAGAAGCTAGTCTTGAGTCAGCATGTATGGTTGGCCTCATAGGCAATAGCCAGACATTAGGCTCCAGAAAGCCTGAATACATGTGCTGCTCACCAGACTTGTGGCAGGGCAACACTGCTGCTCTATGGCTCTTCAAGATGACCTTCATGAAGAAGATACAGGCAGCTCAGAAAGATAAACCCTGGTTCTTGCTATAAAAATTTGTCATAAGTGTGTCCCTTTAGATATTTAAGGGCACATTCAATTTATCTGTTCGAAGTGGCTGTTTTTCTCCTAATAAATGTTAAATCAATTTTTTTTCATTTGGTATGAGAAAATTCGATAATAATATTAACTTTAGTTCCTTTATTATAGTTCTCATTGTTGCCGAACTTTGTCACTACAGAGGAAAAAAAAAGTTTTCTATCTAAATGCATCCAGGCAGAATAGAAAATCTCTTAAATTCTTAAAGTATAAAGTAAGAATGTGAAGCTGAACACATAAGGAACTGCATAGAACAATGCATTTGACAAACCATGTCTACAAAGACAAGAGACAAGATCAAATTCTGATCGTTTACAATGGTAACAAAGAAGCTCTATAGAATGCATGTTTCAAATATGAATAAAGTGCATGTCTTTATTTGATTAGAAGAGTAATCAGCTACTGGATTTTGAAAAAAAAGAAGGTATTATAATGATCTTCACATTTATAGAGATTTTAAAATAGACTTAATTCAAAATAAAATTTCTAATATGAAACCTAAAGTAATTCTTCTTTAGAGTTTAACTTCATTTGAAAGTTATGAACTCACCTCTTTTGACTTTGGCTGCCAACATCTAGGTGAATTTTTCAAAAGTTTGCATAGTGATTTCTCCTATTAAAATGCAAATCAGTTTTCCTCAGTGACAAATATTAATTTAAAAGCCTATATAAAGTAGAGACATGCCTTAATGGCTGCAAATTTAGATCTGAGTTATGGGGTTATATCGAGTCAAGTTTATGAAAGTGATTTCTCATTATTTTATTCATTGTTATCTGATGTTAATTGTTCAAAGAAATTCCAGCTTGAAACAGATTTTAATTGTTAACACTCACAAATTATTATTAAATAGAGTTGAACTAATTATTTGATTTCATTTAAAAATCATATGTACTTGCTTTTAACTTTGAAAAACCGCATTAGATCATTTGGCACTGAAATATAGTTCTTTGTTACAATGAACCTGACATCTTGGATACATGTGGAGTTGGGAAAAAATAATCTAATTGATGCATTTTTTCCATAGTATTTATTTTTTTGGTATTTATTACTTGTCAAATGAATGTGTATGGGAATCAGTACAGGATTTGAAATAGAAAATGAAGACGTTGGCAGTAAATTAAAGACATCTAAATATCGTCCAGTACCATTAGTAACACAAAGGTCAACACATCAATTGGAAACTGTTAAGATTAAAAAATAACTAAGGCATTTCATTGTACCAGGAAAATGTAACATATATGAATATCAATGATAAAACAAGATATTTAATGGCTCAATATTCCATGTCCTATTTAATGTAATTTTTTTTTGGCAATTGTTCACTTTCAAGTGGCTGGTATTTTGAGCCATGGAGTGTGTTTGCAGGTAAAGAGACAACTTGTAGATATTATTTCACTCCCTCCACCACATGGGTTCTGGGATATTGAACTCACATCACTAGGCTTACCCAGAAAATACTTTACTGGCTAAGCCATCTTGCAAGGGATATTTCTGTAGTTCCAATTAAAAATATCTTCATTTTGCTGAGGTGAAATCTGTTTCCCTATCTGTGTCAACTTCAGTGATTTCTAGCTGATTATCTACAGGGAAAAAGACATTTCTTCCATTAACAATATGTATGTATAAAAAACTTCTGAGGTAGTAAAACATTTTGCTTGTTTTGTTTGAATTAAAATAATTACTAACAGTATTCATTTTGTCCTGACACGTCCATGATCACAATTGTACAACGTTTTAGGAAAATTTGTCTATGCAAACACATCATCAGCACATCTTACCCCAAACATCCCCCCTTTGCTTTCGGATCTGGTAGGATATTCTACACTCCTCAAACAAATTATACTAAAGCAACACAGTCTACCTTGAACAAAAGATTACTGTTGACTTGATGTTTAAAATAATGCTATCCCTTTTCTCATACTTATCTGAACTTACTGACATGGCATATTTCATAAATGAAAACATAAAGCAAAAGCAATCAATCTGAGGAAGTCGAGATAGTTTAGAGTTAAGTATGTGCAATGGTGATAAACATGTTTTTCCATGTGATACATATTTACATCTAATAATTTAGATGCTAGATTTTTTTATCTTTAAAAACTTATATGTTAAAAGTCTTTCAATAAATATGTAATACAAAAATGTTAAATTACCAGGAATAGTATAACATTGTTCACAATAGATAACTTTAATTATTTTACATGTATTTTACCTGCAATTATTTTACCTGCATATATATAAGATACCTATGTCATGCAGTATCCTCAAAGGACAGAAGAAGGGGGTACAAAATCCCTGAGACTGGAGTTACAGACAGTTGCCAGCTGTTATGTGGATGCTGGGATTCAAACCCAGCATCTGAATGAACAGCCAGTGTTCTTAACTGCTGAGCCACCTCTCTGGCCACAGAAGACCTAAGTTCTGGTATCAATCAGGATGCCTATCAACAAATGATATGACCAAGAAAATCAGAGAAATATATTCACCCATAAAGAAAAAATGTAATCCATTAATTTGCAGCATGATAGAAAGAACCAAATATCTTGTTTAGATGAAATAAACCAGAGGCAGAAACATAAAGGCCATATATATTTTTTTCAAATCGAAACTAAAGATGTTAATTTAAATGTTGAATAACAGACATATGCAGCTGCAATTTTACATTCTAAAACAATCTTCTATTTATAGTTTGAGAATTGTATGTTTAGTTATTAGAGTACACTGCAAAAATATTTTAACTTCCCAAATTGGAATTTTTATCACTGTGAGTTCAATTAGATTTTAAAATTTTCTCTAGGGCACAGATGAGGGGACATTGGGGCTGTAGAAAAATAAAATAGAAAGATGATGGAAAATGTGTTGGTGCCTGAGAATGGGAAAGATCCAATGTCAAGAGTTAGGTGTCCAGGACAGAGCAAATCCAATGTTGGTCATCAAGGGAGGAGGGAATTCCATTGTTAACAATCAATCATCCAAAGACTAGAATCTATAAATGGCAGAAAGCTCCAACTTTTCCACTGCCATGTACAACCTGGAGCATTTGGGAAGGGTCCTGGGGAATGCAACCCCTCAGAGAAGGCCAACACTGCAGTCCAAGTCTGAGAGGTCCTTCATCCTCCAGTCGGTTCCACCACGAGTGGAATGTGGAACTGAGATCCTGCTGGGTGAGCACAGCTCCACCTTCACAGGAGGGAATCACAACTCCAGTTCACCAGAGAGGACTACAGATGTAGCTCACAGAACATGACCACAGCTCCAGCTTAATGAAAAGGACCACAGTTCTATGTTCATGATAGGATAACAGAACTCCAGGTTCATAGGAGGGGACCACAGCCCCAGAAAGAAGGAGTCCATAGCCTCAAGTGCATGGAAACTGACACAGTTCCAGGCTCATGGGAGAGGTCATGATTTCAGTTATACTGATTGATTCCTAACATTTTTCATCGCTCTGTGCATATGATGGTATTTGTATTTAGGAAAGAACATCTTTAGACAAAAAAAGAAAGAATATCTTGGATTCCATGCAGCAAATGTAGGCAACAGTTCTGGCTTGAACTCTCACTAGAGTTATTAATATTGGAGAAAACGACCATTTACCTTACTCAAATAAAAAGATGTTTGAGTGTCTTCTCATGGTCAAAGATCCATTTGGTTCCCTTGCTGTTTGCTGCTGACATTTTCCTCCATGGCAGAGGGAGGCAGTAATGACATAAGATGTCTTCTTATTGGGGTCACATTTTGCCTAGAGCCACTACCAAGGCTATCATAGCATTGGTTTTCATAGATGTCTTAGTGCTCCAGTTATTTTCTTTCTTAATTGCACAGTCCATTCTTGCCTGCCTCTTAGGTTCAGCCCTTGTCCTCCTTGGGGTTGCTCACTTGTGTGATCAAAGTTGGGAAGATCATGGGTGCCCAGTACCATAGTCCCAGCCCAGGGGAGTCCAGGCTCCAGTGGGCACTGCCAGGTTAGACACTCAGTGTGTGTGACCACTTTCCAGCAACAAAACCTCACCTTTTCTCATGGCTATTGGGCTCACAGCCTCCTCAGGATGGACCTCAGAGCTACACCCAGAGAGCCATGCATGGAGAAGCAGAGCCAGAGTCTGGGTGCAGAGATGAGGGGTAGGGAAGCTAGAGCAGCCTAGTGTTTTCTTTCTCCTGATCAAGCATCAAATTGGCTTCTCTGGTGTCCCCTGTCTCCACATTCACACCCACCCAATGCCCAGGGGCAGCAATGATGAAACATCTTCTCACTGGAGTCATGCTTCATGCCTTTGCCAAGGAATAGAGCCTCCGCTGATGGTCTGGAGCCCATGGCCCCACCAGCACCATCTTGGACCATCAGGAATTCTCTTTCTGACCTGGCTAGTCCTGAGTTGAGAATCCAGCAGTAATTCTGCTCTGTCATGGTGCTGCATTTACTTTTTCAAAATTAATTTTTATTTTACATGTATGAATATTCTGTCTGCATGTGTGTGGACAAATATCTAGGTGCACCATGTGTGTGCAATGCACATGGAGTCTTGAAGAATATGAGTGTTTGGATTGCATGTAGGTGCTTATGTGCATGCAGTGCTTGCAGAAACCAGAAGAAAGTGTCGGATCCCTTGAAAATGCAGTAATGGAGAGTTGTGAACCATCATGTGGGTGTTGGGAACTCACCCCTGTCCTCTGCAAGAGCAGCTGCTATTTTTAATAGCTGAGTCATCTTTCCCATCCTGAGAATTGAGATTGTTACTCTTCCCAGTGGTGCATCATTTGAGCTTCTGTGGAATTCTGAAATGAAACAAGGAATAAAATACTAGACTTCCCATTCTCTCTTCCTCCATAGAGGATGATCCGTAAAGAGGCCCAATATTCAATGGATCTTTTGATATCAACCACAGGTCCTGTGAATGCCTGAGTGCTCTGGCCATGCAATGCTTGAGAGACCTGTGCTGTAGTTAATCTTCTCTCTATATATTGGCAGTTAATGGTATCTGAGAGTGGGGGTGTCATTTTCTTCAGGAGTGTAGCCTCTGAAAATTTCCCATGCTCCATTGAAGAACCCTGCACTCCTGTTCATGCAAGCAGCACTAAATAAACCCTGGGATTAGAGAGGAGAAAAATAACTGCAAAAAGAAGAGGACTTGTTCGTAAGAAGGTTTCACTTAGAATGGGAGGGGAGGAAAAGGATTAATGAGGGATGAGAATAACTGAAATTCATTACATAGATGTAGGGAATTCTCGAAATACATAAAAATAGTCTTGTTCTGGTTTGGGCATAGACTTTTTAAAATACATTTATTGATGAATTGTGTATTTCATTCAATATCTTTCAGTCCAATTTAGACACATTCCCCTCTCCCTGCCCACATCCAACCCCTGTTCATGCCTTCTGAGATACATATCTTGCATCTATCTCTCAGTCCTTCCAAAGTTTTTCACTGCAGAGGTTTGTTGTTTTAGGCAGCGTTTAACCNCTTAGGGCTATAAATTTCCCTGTCAAGACTGCCTTTATAGTATCCCACAGGTTTTGGTGTGCTGTACTGTCTTTTGTTCAGTTCCATGAATACTTTTATTTCACTCTTTATTCCTTCCCCAATCCATTCATTATTCAGGATTGTGTTGTTTAGTCTCCATGTGTTTTTGTAGCTAGTAGGGCTTATTCTGATATTCAGATTGAGCTTCATTGCACTATGGTCTGATAGAATGCATGAAATAATTTCAATCCTTTTGTGTTCCAGTATTTCATTGATTTTGGAGAATGTTCCACGAGGTGCTGAGTAGAGAGTATATTCTCTTTTATTTGGGTGGAATATTCTCTAGATATCTGTGAGGTCCATTTGGTGTATTGTATTTTTTTAGCTCTGATGTCTCTTTGTTTATTTTTTGTCATGTTGCTCTATCCAAAGGGCTCAGTGGGGTACTGAAGTCCCCCACTCTTAGTGTGCTGGGGTTATTCTGTGTCTTGAGGTCCTGCATACTAGTGTTTATAAAGTTCAGTGCACCAGAGTGTGGTGCATAAACATTTAGGATTGTGAAGTCTTCATGGTTAATTGTTTCTTTGATAAGACTATAATGGCCCTCTTTGTCTCTTCTGATTAATTTTACTCTGAGGTCTATTTTGCTTGCAATATGTTTTTCCACCCTTTTACTCTAAGGTGGTATCTGTCCTTGAGGTGAGATGGGTTTCTTGTAGACAGCATATAGAAGGATTCTGTTTCCTAATCTATTCTCCCAGTCTATGTGTCTGATTGGGGCATTTAGACAATTAATATTTGTTATTATTGAGAGATGTGTGCTGCTTCCATTCCACTTATTTTTTGTTTGCATTCTTGGTCTGGGTTTGTATTTACTCTGTTGTGCTTTTGTTATTTTTTCTTTTAATTACTTGGGGATAGTTGCTCCTTTCCTCTGTTCTTTGGATTGCTTGGAGTATTTTCTGAAGTGTTGGTTCCTTAGGCGTGTATTCCTTCATCTTGTTTTTGTCATGGAAGCTTTTCTTTCTCCTTCAACTAAAATTGACATTTTTGCTGGGTATAGTAGTCTGGCTTGGCATCTAAAGTCATTTAGCACTGGGAATACCTTGGTTCATGTTCTTCTGGCTTTCATAGTTTGCATGGAGAAGTCAGCTGTGATTCTGATGGGTTTTCCCCCTATATGTAACTCGTCCTTCTCTTGTGGCTTTCAGTATTTTGTCTTTTTTTTTTTTTTTTTTTTTNCTATCTCTCAGTCCTTCCAAAGTTTTTCACTGCAGAGGTTTGTTGTTTTAGGCAGCGTTTAACCATATCGTTCAGATCTTTAACCCAGTCTTTATGTTGTTTTTCCCTCTGCTTTGTATTGCTCCAACATATGCCTATATAATCATCACATATGCATCAAAATTATGACCTCTGAGAATAAACTGTATTTTAATTATAAAATATGTTTAATAATTCATATTTCCCCTATTAATTTTACATTACTCTAAAATATGAATACATACCTTCCACCCATATAGAGTAATTACAGTCTGAAAATAAGTGGTAGGTCAATTCTAGAGCCTGTTAAGAGGTATATATTATAACACCACAGTTGCTTTCAGATAAAAATAATTATAACAATAATGTTGTTCAGCTTCCCTTTAAACTGGGGATTTGGTGTTAGCATGCACAAATGAGGGAAACCATTCGCCCTTTGTTTTCTGGGAGTGTGTTACTCACTTAGCATAATGGCTTCTAGTTCCATCTATTTACTTGCAAATTTCATGATGTCATCTTTCTTTACTGCTGAATAGAACTCCATTGTATAGATGTACCACATGATTGTCATCCACTCTTCAGTTGAGGGCTATTTGGGTTGGTTCAAGCTCTTCAGTATTGTGAAAAGAGCTGCAATAAACATAGATGTGCATGTATCTTTGCAGTAGGCTGCATCTTGTGGGTATATACCAAGGAGTAGTATGACTGGATCAGGTGGCAGGTTCATTTAGAGTTTTTTAAGGGTTCTCCACAATGCTTTCCATAGTGGTTCTACAAGTTTACATTCCTACCAGCAGTGGATAATTGTTCCCCTTTCCTCACAACCTCTCCAGCATTTGGTGTCTTTTGTTTTCTTGATCTTAGAGAGTCTTATCAGAGTGAGATGATATATGAGAGTGGTTTTAATTTGAATTTCCTTAATTATTAATGATGTTGAACGCTTTTTAAGATGTTTCTCAGCCATCTTTATTTACTCATTGGTGAAGTTTTTCCATCTTTTGAGTAGGTCATGTGTTTTCTTCTTTGTTTTTTGAGTAGTCTACATATTCTGGACATTAATGCTCTGTCAGATGTATCACTGGTGAGGATTTCCTCCCACTCTGTGGGTATTCTCTTCACTTCCTTGATTGTTTCTTTCACTGTACAGGAGCTTTTGAGTTTGATGAAGTCCCATTTGTCAACTGTTCACATTATTTCCTGTGCAGCTGCTGTTTGATTTAGAGAGTCTTTTCCTAGGCCTATGTCTTATAGGTTGTTGTCAACTTTTGTCTTATATCACCTTCAGGGGTTTGGATTTTAGGTTGAGATCTTTGATCCACTTGAAGTTGATTTTTGTAGAGGGTGAGAGGAAAGGGTTTAATTTTGTTCTTCTAGAAATGGTGATCCAGTTTTGCCAGCACCATTTGCTGAAGATGCTATACTTCCTCCATTGAGCTTTTTTTGCTCCTTTGTCAAATATGAGGTGGCTGAAATTGTATGAGCTCAAGTTTGGATCTTTAATTTTGTTCCATTGGTCAATGGGTTTGTTTTTGTGCAGGTACCAGGCTGTGTTTATGACTATAGCCCTATAATAAAGCATGAAGTCTGGTAGAGCAATCCCCCCTGTATTGCAGTTTTCACTCAGGGTTGCTTTAGTTATTCGGGGTCTTTTGTTTTTCCATATGAATTTAAAGATTTTTTTTCCAAGTTTGTGAAGAAACTCATGGGGATTTTGAATGGGATTGCATTTAATCTGTATATAAATTTGGGTAAAATGGACATTTTTACTATATTGATTTTTCCCATCCATGATCATGGGAGGTCTTTCCATGTTTGATGTCATTTTCAATGTAATTCTTCTGGGGTTTAAATTTTTGTTGTAGAAATCTTTGGTAACTTTGGTTAGGTTTGTCCCCTGGTAATTTTTGAGGCTATTGTGAGTGGGAAGGTCTTCTTACATTCCTTCTCCACTTATTTTTTGTTGTTGTAAATAATGGCTACAAATTTTTCTAGATTAATTTTGTGTGGTTTTTTTTATTTTATTTACTTTGTATGTGTATGAATGTACTGTCTGAACTTGTGTTGTGCAATACCACGGAGGTCAGAAGAGGGCTATGGATTCCCCTGGAACTGGAGTTAAAGATGGTTCTCAGCTATCATGTGGTTGCTGGTAATTGAACCCAGGTCCTCTGCAAGAGCAGTCAGTGCTCTTAACTGCTAGGCCATCTCTCCAGCCCCTTCTAGATTAATTTTGTATCCCACCACATAACTGAAACTCTTAGTTGTTTCTAGAAGTTTTCTGATGGAGTTTTTAGCATCCCTTAAGTAAACTATCCTATCATATGCAAAATGGGATAGTTTAACTTCTTTTCTGATCAGTACTCCTTTAATTTCCTTCTCTTGTCTTACTGACATAGCAAGCATTTCAAGCACTATGTTGAAGAGGAGTGGCAATAAGGTGCAGCCTTGCTGGGTTCCCACCTTTAAGGAGAATGCTTCCAATTTTTCTCCATTTAGGATGATGTTGGCAGTGGGTTTGCTATATATGGCCTTGATTATGTTGGGGAAACTTCCCTTCAGTCCATTTCCCTCTAGAACTTTAAACATGAAGGGATGCTGGATCTTGTTAATGGCTTTTTCTACATCAATAGAGATGATCTTGTGTTTTTTGTCTTTCAATCCATTTATGTGTTTTATGATATTCATTGATTTACATATGTTGAACCATCCCTGCATCTCTGGTATGGATCCACCTTGATCATGATGGATGATCTTTTTTGATGTGGGTCTGTATGCAATTTGCAAGTATTTTGTTGAGAATTTTTGCATCTATGTTCATTAATGAGATGGGTCTATAGTTTTCTTTTTTGGTTGTATCTTTGCCTGGTTTTGGTATTAGAGTGATGCTTCCTTCATAGAAGGAATTTGGGAGAATTCCCTCTGTTTGCATCCTTCTGAACAGTTTGAGTAATAATGGTTGTAAGACCTCTTTAAATGTTTTATATAATTCTGATGTGAAAAACCATCTGGGCCCAGGATTTTTTTTAGTTGGGTTTTTTTTATTACATCTTAAATTTCCTCAAATATTATGTGTCTATTTAAACTGTCAATCTCCTCTTGGCTTTGTTGGTTCCCAGGCCTTCAGATAGTCATCCATGTCTCTTAGGTTGTCAAATGTAATAGAGTATAGGTTTTTGAAGGATTCTATGATTGTCTGGATCTCTTCTTTGTCTGTTGTGATGTTTCCCCTTTCATCATGCATATTGATTTGGGGTTGCGCTTTCTTTCTTTTGGTTAACTGGGCTAGAGTTAATTTTATTTTGTTTATCTTTTCAAAGAACCAGCTTTTGGATTCATTGATTCTTATATTGTTTTCTTGGTTTCTATTTCATTGATTACTGCTCTGATTTTTGTTATTTCTTCCTGGCTGTTGGGTTTAGGGCTCATTTGTTGTTGTCTCTCAAGTGTTTTTAGCTGCAGTGTTAGATCATTTATTTATTCCTTTTCTTTTGTTTGTTTGTTTTTGTTTGTTTTTGTTTTTCTGATGAGGGCACTTAGGGCTATAAATTTCCCTGTCAAGACTGCCTTTATAGTATCCCACAGGTTTTGGTGTGCTGTACTGTCTTTTGTTCAGTTCCATGAATACTTTTTTTTTTTTTTTTTTTTTTTTT
>VZQC01000221.1:429061-449502 GCA_009823505.1 Rhizomys pruinosus | reverse complement strand
ATGTGATCCTTTCTCTTCATGTTCCTGCTTTTTGGATATCATCCTTGACAGGTTCGTCAGCAGAGCAGAGGATATTCTCCACTATCAACAAAATAAGCTTCCCTTTTTAAAAAACAATTACCATCCTCAGATATTTTATCATAGCAGTGGGAAATGGGCTGGTAATTTCCCCATGATTTCAAATTCTATGCTTTATCCTTTCCTCTGTATTCTTTTACTTTAACATCAGGAAAGGCTTCCTTTAAGACTTCTAGTACACTGTAGTAACTTTAATAATATAATTTCTGGTAAATCCTGTAGGTCAGTTCTGTAAATAAAATTATTTAATGTAGAGGTAGAAAGTGCAACATTTTGTTATTGTTGTTGTTTTGTTTATTTTGTTATAAATTAATTCTTTTTCCCTTTTGGAATTTGTGCTGTTAAATCCTTTCAACCCATGTACATATTAATTCATACACAATGTCTGACTGTGTTTCAAGAAGGAGGAATAAGTATTTGAAACAAACACAGGAAGCAGTGCTCAAATCATAATGCGTGTACATATGTGGAACAGATGCTTCATGGGAGAAGCTTGGGATCATTACCCTTTATCATGTGCTAATCATAGAATAAATTGATCTATTTTGTCTTAGTGTTTTTCCGAATCCAGAGGCACAAAGAGGAAAATTAATAGTTTGAAAAAACTCTGAGAGATGAAGGGTGAGAGTGCATCTCCCATGTAGGAGATGGTCAATGGTGTTCTAAAAATCAACCAAATGACTGTGTGTCTGTTTATTGAATGGTGCCTACAAAACATCCATTTCTTACAAAACTGTCATTGTGAAAAGAATGAACTTGCAACACTCTGATTGACTGGTGATGGAGGAGACAATAGATCAGCAGACAAAAGACTAAAAATACATTTGAGTTTGTAATGTAAAATTTTATCAACATTTAGGAGTCCAAAATGTTTCATTTACACACTTTTGAAAGCTGAGCTGTGACAAAGAAAATATCAAAGGTTGTTACCAGTAATGATTTCTAAACCAGGATCATTAACCAAACAGATTTTGCAAAGAAATGGGGATAAATGGTATTGCAGCAGCACATCCATTTGTGAAGAGTGTTTAGAATGAAAAGAGAAGAAAGAGAGATATTGACTGATGAGTGAAGAGTTCAACTTCCAAACATTGACTTGAAACTTTTAAGTGGGTGAACTGTACTGAGCAGACACACTGAGGGAGCAGTTGATGGAGATCCAGATTCTCAGCACATCCTTTCTCTTAGAGAAGTGAACTGAACTCTGAGCTCATATTGAATTCACAGGAGCTTCCAGGGAGTTCAGATTAGCACAACAGGGGGTAAAGCAAGATCAGATTGTTGCCTTTTAATGCTCTGTGTGCTCAGCCCTCAGAAGTCAGTGGGATAGCTCCTGTGTAGATTCACAGTAGGAATGATGCCTAGGAATGTAGTCTATCTTTTCTGCCCTGTGTGGCAGACCAAACCACATATAATGAATGAGATAATCCATCAATTCTAGCTCATTATTAGAAACCATTGTGTAAGCAGATTATTAACAATTTATAGTGTGTAACTTTGTTGTAACAAAGTGCTCACTTTTTGCCCTGTTTTAAAATAATCACTTAAACTTAGATAAAAATCCAAATTGCACATTTTCTATTTCTAAAATAACATTCACCCTGCTGGCTCTTTCATATTGAACCTCATAAAATAGAGTACTCACATCTATTTTGTAAGAGAGAAATGAATATCAAAGACAGTAAATCAGGTTTCATACTTTGGTATTTGATGTGAAACTCTAGTTGAAAATTGCTAGGTGTTTTCTTGTTTTGATTTTTTTTTTAGACACTTTCAGTGCCAGAAAAATAACAACATATGAAAATATTAACATTAGGATAGAGTCATCTGAAACCTGATCTGTATGATTATGTTGCCAATTCACTAATTTAGAATCAAATAATGAAATAGCTATTGCAGTGCAAAGCTTTTCCACAAACTAAAATAGTTATCAGAGAAATGTATAGTCAGTTTGATGTTACTGAAATTTGTCAATATGCCCGTTAATTTATAGAAATTTTAGAAAAGATGCCAAGGTCTATAGAATATTATATCTCTAGACACACTGACACTTTTATATAGTAATATGTGAAGATTCTACAGTCTAATGCCTATCTATTCATTCACAGGATGACTGTTGGTTCTTTTCTTAGCTGATGTAGCCATGACACTGTCTTAACATGGGTTATCTAGGAACTCAGAGTGGAAAAATCTATCACAGTGCTAATATTGACTGTGAGATTCAAAGGCAGGGTATCAATGATAAGGAAATGATGATTTCATTAAGCAGATATTTGCAGGCTTGGAGGAGCTGAAGGCTGAACCACTCCCTCATAGTCAATGGTTTGTAAGACTAGACCTTCAGGACTCTACTTACATGACTTTGGGCTGGGATCTCTTGCCTATCTGTGTATCTGGACTGAGGCAAGGCCTTCTGTATTGCCCAGAAAGGTCATTCACAAGTAACTAAACTTCGGTAGAAGAACCTTAAACTTTACACAATTGCTAAAGAGGCTTTCTATTTTTTTAAAGACACCATGGCTCCTCTTGTAAGAGTTAATCACCTAGACACAATAAAGTTCTTTAGGAAAATCTGCATCTTGAAGAAACATAAAAATGATGTAAATTTGTCTCAAATGTAAATACTGGCAATAATCCTTTGAACCATTTTCAGTGTCATTTCTTTGAGAGTGTAGTCCACTTGCCCTGTAATGAACTATTCTTATTATCTACACTACACAAAGCACTCTGTGTTTTTTCGGCATTCATTCAAGGGAGAGCTCAAGGACCTGAGTGGAGGGGGAGTAAGGGATCCAGAGCAGGTGATGACAGACTGATGACAGACAGTCAAGGAGAGAGCTGCTCTTCTCAGCAGTGTATCTGTCTCATATCTGCTTCTTTACACTCTATCAAGTGGTACGCTCTTAAGGATTGCCAAACTTTGGGTGATAAAGAAAAAAAATGTACCTCAAGTTGGTACTGGAAACAGTACTTGAGAAGAAGGAGAATTTTTAAAAAAGCAAACAAACAAAAATAAAAGCCTGTAACTGAAGTTACCTGGGGCCCAGGTCCTGCTCTCCTAAGTAACTGGTGAATTATCCTGTCTTACATGTGTTCATATTTTGGCCTGTGCTCGCTATATGAAAAACTAGCATGAGGACAGTGCTTAGGAAATGAGATGTTGTTCTTTCCTAATTTGGTCAAAATATAAATAATTCTATTTTCCTTTAGCAAGTTTTTATTCCTAAGGTTTTTGGAATATAGGAATATTGAGACAGGATTTTATGAACCTAAGTAACCAATAACAATACGTGAAAAAAGGGCCTGGGATTTTCTTTGAGCCCCATCCTACCATCCAGTTACCAATGGCCAAATTTATTCATAATGAACTCATGTGCTATTGGGTGATCTATCCAAAAGCCTTGTATCAGGGTCTGAAAGTAGCAAATGAATATAGATTAGTGTGAGAAGAACAGGTTTATGCTCACCCCTCAGGAAATGCCATAACTCCTTTCTGGGTTTCAGGGTCAATGGCTCAGAAATATTTTCAATATATAACTATAACAAAGAAATAACTGAAAATTCAAATAATTACATGACCTGGTTGAAGTCAACAAGCATGTATTTATGTTAAAACATTCAATGCAAATAAATTGAAATAAAATAAAATGTTTTATTTTATCCTCAATGAAAACACGGATAATTACTTGTGGGATCCAGGTGCCTATTAGGTAAATTGCAATTTTTTAACTGTATATCTTGTTTATTTCCTATTTAATGATCATTTTGTGATGCTACAGCAGAGACACAAAGAGAATAAAACAGCATCATCTAATGCTTGAAATTCCAACTACCTAAGGTGTACAATTTCAGAGATGTCTGACACAAATTCTCTGGAGACATCTTGGGTTCAATCATGTGCCAAGGGAGCAGTTTGATTTGTGAACCTTGGGTGGTAATGAAGTCAGATGACACAGATGGCAGCTCATCAAGGAGAGGATCAGTCAGAGAATGCGTAGCATTTCCTAAAGGCTGTGTCTTATCATAGTACTTTCCACATTTGGGAGTCCAACTTTATAGAAATATCAAATAACTGGATCACTGGAGATCACTGTAGAATGAGGATTCTGTTCTGATTCTATCCTTTTGAGTGAATTATTAGATGTTTGACTATAAAAGAAGGTTTCAAAGTCTGGGCTTACTTATGTATAAAATGAGAATATTAGACTCTCTTTTGTGAATTTCCAGGCACCATTAAGTGAGCTATTTAAGTAAGCCATTACTTAAAGCACTTTGCACACTGCTTGTCTCAGAGGAACTGTTCAATGGTTTCTGAACATTTGTTGTTGACAATGGTATCATGAGGACCCAAATAGCCCAATTCAATTTACATGTTGGCCACAAATCTCATCACTTCCTAGAATCTCCCCTCTGAATTTATAACACCTGTACCTCCACATAGAGGGAAAATTTCTCAGGAAAAGTTACACAGACTTGTGGTTTAAGGTAGGTTGTCTTCACACCTGGAAAAAGTGGAGCATGGTATTTGAGAATAAAACACATAAAGTTTGTTTGAAAAAACAAACTTTAATTAGAGTGTGTCTTTTAAGTGGAAAAGTGAAGCAGAACCAAACCCAAGTGTGTGAATAGTAGTGCTCCCCAATAGACTCTAAGTAATAGGACATTTTTCCCATTTAGTTGAGCTGTTCTAGGAGATGTGAGGGGGTGTGGCCTTGATGGAAAAAGTACATTGCCAGGATTGGGCTTTAAGAATGTTTAAGCCTTGTCAGAATTCCTGATGCTTTCTTCATACTGTGCCTGCTTGAATATGTGAATACTCTGCTTTCTACTCCAGCCACCTCCTTTGGTCATGACACCCCACCATTATGCACCCTTATCCTTTGAACTGGAAGCTCAAATAAGCTCTTCCTTATCAAAGCAACAGAATAGTAACTAATATATCAGGTAAATGCAAATGGCTGATCCTCCTGTGGTTGAAGGCTACAGAGAATTGTGCATGTTCATGATATGTTTCTTCCAGGTTTGAGACAGTATCTAAAAACTCATGTTACTGGTTTTATGTTTAAATTCACTTTCTCCCTTAGATCTCAGTTCTTGATGATTATCATTGTCTATTTTTATATGTGACTCATGTTAGTTTTAGTATTATGATTATAATGTTGCTGCTTTATGGTGAGTCTGTTGATCTCAGTCATAGACTAATCCTGTCTTCAATCAAGATATTTTATTTAAAAGATATCATACCACAGCAGTTGCTATAAACCACACAGATATATCAGAGTGATATATGTAGAAATGTTATAATTCTATTAGAAGAGATAGCATCAATCATCAGTACAAATTTCAGTGTGATTCAATAAGATTGTTGCACACATTCAGACTTACCCTGTAAGAAGGAAGAAAATTAACAATAACGATTAAATGCATTTCTTATAGATATTGATTAGTTAAAACATTTATTTCTAATAATTTCCTGCAAAGAAGTTTACCACTAAATCAATAATTGTCTCACTTCAGTATTCTAAAATAAACATATAGATCTTAAATTATGATTGTTATATTTCTGGTGTTCAGTTGCCTATGTACAAAGTTTTGACATTACCACTGTATCCTCAGAGTAAGTCATGTCATCTCTGGAGACCTGTGAGCTGATACTTCCATGAAATCTGATTCTACAGCGGGAAAGTCAGAGTTTGGGTAATAAATTGCTGGGAGCTCAGTATGTCAAATGTAAGAATTGAAATATCCAGGTAATTTGGATATTTCTGTTGAGATTTTCTCAAAAAACTGAACCAGCTTTTTAAACAAATTTTGGAAATATTATCTCATGTATCTAGCAGAGAAAAAGGAAAAATGGTGTTTAAATAGTTTTAATCAGTCTGCTTCAAGAAGATATGCCTTCAGGGGAATCTCTTTAAAAATAGTTGAAAATATTGTGAACTTAAGTTAGCCTAACTGGTCTTGGTAAATACAAGAAAACTCCTACATTCAGGTAGACTTACCCTTCGACTTGTATTAATGGGAATAACTAACTTCATCTCATTCTCGTCAAGTTGGCCTAAGAGAGGAGAGAGGGGATTGACAGAAACGTAGCACAGACTGGATAAGACTATAGGAGCTAACTTAATTCCTGAACAATCTGTGAAGTCTGTATCCATAGACAGATATCCTCAATACTGTCCAGATTGTTTCCCCTTTTCTGCAGCTTCAAATGGAATCCCAGTCAAAATGTCAGCCATTATTTGTGTTGGTGAATTTAGTAAAGAGTCAAAAAGGAAGAACCAGCAAAACACTAAGGGAGTAAAGCAAACTGAGAGATTGACTTTATTAGATTAAAGTCTTACTACAAAGCTACAGAGACCAAGAAATAGGGTGTGTTAATTACTTCTGTATAGGCATGACAAATTCTTGAGAAGAAAGAAATCCTTTATTAGGAGAAATTATATTTTAGTCCACATATTTAGAGGGAAGATTCAACCCATGATCTCTTGGAGCTGTGATACTATTCCCATGGCAAGGGAGATCACCATAATTGGAGAGCGTGTGGAATTTGCCTGGTGGTATGAAGGAAACCCAAAGCAACAGCAAGGGCTATGTACAAATGTGCCTTTCAAAATCATAAGGTATTGACCCACTTCCTTCAGGTAGTCCCTACCTTCTAAAGATTTAATACCTCCCCAAACTAACAGGCTAACACAACATGTTCAACATGTGAGCCTGTAGGGGACATTTCATATGTAAACCATCACACGTGGTATTGGTAAAATATATAACATATAGACCATTAAATATAGTAAAATACACTATGGGTAAATTAATATTTCACAAAGAGCAGTAATGACATGATATAGTAATGGAGAAAGGGTAATTTATTAACACTGCTGTAAAACCTTGAAAATCACATTCGAAAAACTCAGTCTAGACATAGAACATATTAACTTCACCCAAATTTGCTCAATATAGATGACAGGCTTAAGTATGAAATTCAAACTTGAAAATGCTTCACAATAATGCCAGAGAAAATTGGCATGTCTGATTTGATTGTAGGTTTGTATATACATCATATTCTGTTCTATGGAAAGAGCTTTGGCAAGCTGAGCATCATTAATATGACCAGTTTCTACTCTGAGAAAGACACTGTGAATAGTCTGAAAAAAACAAGTGGTGGGGCTGGAGAAAATAGTTACTAAAAGCATCTGTTGAAGTCTACAATGTGTGTGTCCAATAAAAACATAATTAAAAAGAAGACATACCTGGATATCAACCTCATCAAACATGGCAAGCCTTGCTTGGATGCCCACTTCACCAGAAAGCAAAAGAAGCATATTGAAAGTTGTTCCACCTCCCAAATCAACAGGAAAACTCCAAAGCATATGATGCCACTACAGACCAACTTCATTGGCCAAAGTGTAAGCACTGATAACACCTTCTTCTGCCCATGGAAATGTTGAACTGGACATACTCATATTTACTCTTAGTGGAAATCTAAATAGATAACATGACAGAAGACAATGCAAAAGCTTCATACCAAATTAAACACATTTATTTATAATTACCCATAAAACTTAAACCCAAAATGTAAAAAAAAAAAAAAAAAAAGAAGATGCCAGGCAAGTTGGTGCATGCCTTTAATCCTAGCACTTGGGAGGCAGAGGCAAGTGGATCTCTGTGAGTTCAAGGCCAGCCTGCTCTACAGAGCGAGTTCCAGGACAGCTGGGGCTACAGGGAGGCCCTGTCTCAAAAAGACCAAAATAAAAATAAAAAAGAGCACAGTTGTTTTGCCTGTCTTATTGGCAAGTGCAACTACCCTGTGGCTGCCACTGCTTTTGCCATCCTTCAAAGACATGAGACACAGCTTTTCAACCTTCCAATATGGATTGAATGATGATGTCTCTTCAAGAATCCTCCAAACCTTCAGTGCCAGATGAGGACTGCTGAGACATCTAACTTGTGGGCTGAGCTACTACTGGGGTTTCAGCCCCTTCAGAGTGTAGACTGCCATTGTTGGACTACCCCAGCTGTATCAGGGAGCCCAGTACAGGAAGATCAAGACAGGATGCAGTGAATACTGGACCTCATTTGCTGACCATGGGAAGGGAAAACCCCAGTGTGGAACATAAGGGCAGAGCTGATGGCGGTTTAGGCTTCCCAAAGAGGAGCCTTCAAACATGACATCTGTCAGCCTAATAAAGAAAAAAATACCATAGGCTGAAGATGCTAAAACCTATGATATATGTGGCATGCATATATGCATATTTTGGAGTGATGCATATTGGAAGGAATAATAACAACAACAACAACAAGACTACATCAAAGAACTTACTGAAATGGGGAACTTCTGCTTGAAATAGTAAACTTCTGCATTGAGAATTTTGAGAGAGACTGAGAGAAAGATGAAAAACATGTATGGCAGAATGCCTGAGCTCTGGCGGGGTCAGAGACAGGAAGGGGGGCACAGGTCTAGATTTGATTTGAAATTTTGTATGAAATGCACAAAGCTTCAATAAAAAATTGGTTTTGAAACTCTTAATCATTTCTAGAAGTTTTCTGGTGGAGTTTTTAGCATCCCTTAGGTAAACTATCATATCCTCTGCAAAAAGGGATAGCTTAACTTCTTTTCCGATTAGTACTCCTATTAATTTCCTTCTCTTGTCTTATTGCCTTGGCAAGTGTTTCAAGCCCTGTGTTGAAGAGGAGTGGTGATAGGGGGCAGCCTTGCTGGGTTCCCACCTTTAAAGGGAATGGCTCCAATTTTTCTTCATTTAGGATGATGTTGGCAGTGGTTTTGCTATATATTGCTTTGATCATGTTGAGGAATGTTCCTTTCAGTTCTGTTCCCTCTAGGACTTTAAACATGAAGGGTTGCTGGATCTTGTCAAAGGCTTTTGTCTGCATCCATTGAGATGATCCTGTGGTTTTTGTCTTTCAGTCCATTTATGTATTTTATGATTGTATTAGTCACTTTTTTGTTGCTGTGATAAAACACCATGACCAAAGGAACTTATAAAAGGAAGAGTTTATTTGAGCTTACGATTGATGGTTCCAGGGAATTAGAGTCCATTGTGGCAGGAGGCATGGTGGCTGGAGCTGGAGCAGCAAGCCGAGGGTCACATGTCGCAATGAGCACAGGAAGCAGAGAGAGCGACTGGAGACAGCAAGGCTTGTTAAACTCACTAAGCCTGCCCCCATTGACATACTTCCTCTAGCATGGCCACACCTTCTAAGACCTCCAAAACCAGTGCCACCAACTGGAGACAAAATATCTGAATACTTAAAGCCTATGGGGGACACTCATTCAAACCACCACAATGATATTTATTGATTTATGTATGTTGAACTATCCCTGCATCTCTGGTATGAATCCAACTTGATCATGATGGATGATCATTTTGATGTGGATCTGTATGTGATTTGCAAGTACTTTGTTGAAAATTTTTGCATCTATGTTCATTAGTGAGATGGGTGTATAGCTTTCTTTTTTGCTTGTATCTTTGCCTGGTTTGGGTATTAGAGTGATGCTGGCTTCATAGAAGGAGTTTGGGAGAATTCCCTCTGTTTGTATCCTTCTAAAGAGTTTGAGTAGCAATGGTTGTAGGACCTCTTTAAATGCTTTATAGAATTATGCCATGGAACCATCTGGACCAGTGCTTTATTTAGTTGGAAGGTTTTTAATTTCCTCAAATATTATGGGTCTGTTTAAACTGTCAATCTCTCCTTGGTTAATCTTTGTTGGTTCCCAGGATTTCAGATATTCATCCATTTCTCTTGTTTTCAAATTTAGTGGAGTAGAGATTTTTGAAGTATTCCTGTATGATTGTCTGAATCTTTGCTGTGATGTTTCCCCTTTCATGAATATTATTGATTTAGAGCCTCTCTCTCTCTCTCTCTCTCTCTCTCTCTCTCTCTCTCTCTCTCTCGTTAACTGGGCTAGAAGTCTATTTTATTTATTTATCCAAAGAACTAGTTTTTTGATTCATTGATTTTATGTGCTGTTTTCTTTGTTTCTATTTCATTGATATATGCTCTGATTTTTGTTATTTCTTCCCGTATGTTGGGTTTAGGGTTTATTTGTTGTTGTGGCTCAAGTGTTTTTAGCTGCAGTGTTAGATCGTTTATTTGTTCCCTTTCTGTTTTTTGATGTGGGCACATAGGGCTATAAATTTCCATCTTAGGACTGCTTTTAAAGTATCCCACAGGTTTTGTTGGGTTGTATCATCTTTTTCATTCAATTCCATGAATACTTTTATTTCACTCTTTATTTCTTCCCTGACCCATTCATTTTTCAGGATTGTGTTCTTTAGTCTCCATGTGTTCTTGTAGCTAGTTGGACTTATTCTGGTATTCATATTGACCTTTATTGCACTGTGGTCTGATAGAATGCATGGAATAATTTCAATCTATTTGTATTCATTGAGGTTCCCTTTGTACCCCAGTATGTGATCGATTTTGGAGAATGTCCCAGGAGGTGCTGAGTAGCAAGTATATTCTCTGGTATCTGGGTGGAATATTCAGTAGATGTCTGTAAGGTCCATTTGGTGTATTGTATTGTTCAGTTCTGAGGTCTCTCTGGTTATTTTTTGTCTTGTTGATCTATCCAAGGTGCTCAGTGGGGTGTTGAAGTCTCCCACTATTTGTGTGCTAGGATTAATCAGTGTCTTGAGATCCTGCAGAGTAGTGTTTATAAAGTTAGGTGCACCAGAGTTTGTTGCATAGACATTTAGGACTGTGAAGTCTTCATGGTTCCTTTTTCTTTTGACAAGGATATAATGGCCCTTCTGATTAGTTTTACTTTGAGATCTATTTTGTCCTATATTAGAATAGCCACTCCAGCTTGTTTCTTAGTACCATTTGCTTGGAATATTTTTTCCATCCTTTCACTCTAAGGTGGTGTCTGTCCTTGAGGGTGAGATGGGTGTCTCATAGACAGCACATGGAATGGTTCAGTTTCATAATCCATTCTCCCAGTCTGTGCCTCTTGATTGGGAAGTTTAGACCATTAGTATTTAAAGTTATTATTGAGAGATGTGCATTGCTTCCTTTTAATTTATTTTTGTTTGCATTCTTGGTCTATGTTATGATTTTGTTGATTTCTTTCTTTAATTGTTTAGGGATAGTTGCTTCTTTCTTCTGTTCTTTGGATTGCTTCAAGGATTTTCTGATGTGTTGGTTTCTTAGACATGTATTATTTCAACTTGTTTATGCCCTGAAAGATTTTTCTTTCTCATTCAACAATAAGTGATATTTTTGCTGGATATAGAAGTCTGGGTTGGCATCTAAAGTCATTTAGCACAGGGAATACTTTGGTTCACGTTCTTGTAGCTTTCATCATTTGGGCTGAGAAATCAGCTGTGTTACTGATGGGTTTCCATTTATATGAAATGTGTTGTTTGTCTCTTGTGGCTTTCAGTATTTTGTTTTCATTTTTGTTTTGAGTATCTAGTGTTTTAGCAATTCTATGTTGTGGGGAGTTTCTTTTCTGGTCTTGTCTATTTGGTGTTCTGTGTGTTTCTTGAATTTGCATGGGATTGTCTTTTTTCAGTTTGGGGAAATTTTCTTCTATTATCCTGTTGAAGAGATTTAGAAAAGTGCAGGGCTACAAAATTAATCTTGAAAACTCAGTAGCATTTCTTCACACCAATAATAAACAAGTGGAGAAGAAATATAAAAAGGCGTTCCCACTCAAAATAACCTCAAAGATAATAAAATAACTTGGAACAAACCTAACCAAATATACCAAAGACCTCTACAACAAAAAATTTAAACCCCTTAAGAAGGAGACTGAAAATGACATCTAAAGATGGAAAGACCTCCCATGCTTATGGATTGGGAAAATTAATATAGTAAAAACATCCATTTTACCCAAAATGATATACAGATTCAATGCAATCCCAATCAAAATCCCTGTGAGTTTCTTCACAGACTTGGAAAAAAAATCCTCAATTTCATATGGAAAAACAAAAGACCTGGAATAGCTAAAGCAACCCTGAGTGAAAAATGCAATACAGGGGGGATTGCCCTACCAGACTTCAAACTATATTATAGGGCCATAGTCATAAAGACAGCCTGGTACTGGCACAAAAACAGACCTGTTGACCAATGGAACAAAATTGAAGATCCAAACTTGAGCTCATACAATTTCAGCCACCACATATTTGACAAAGGGGCAAAAAACCCTCAGTGTAGGGAGGATAACATCTTCAGCAAATGGTGCTGGCAAAATTGCATCATCACCTGTAGAAGAACAAAATTAAACCCCTACCTCTCACTCTGTTCAAAAATCAGCTCCAAGTGAATCAAAGATCTCAATGTGAAGCCTGAAAACCTAAAGGTGATAGAAGAAAAAGTTGGCAGCAACCTACAAGACATAGGCATAGGAAAAAACTTTCTAAATCAGACAGCAGCTACACAGGAAATAAGATGAACAGTTGACAAATGTGACTTCATCAAACTCAAAAGCTTCTGTACAGTGAAAGAAACAATCAAGGAAGTGAAGAGAAAACCCAGAGTGGGAGGAAATCTTCACCAGTGATACATCTGACAGAGCATTAATGTCCAGAATATATAGACTACTCAAAAAACAAAGAAGAATACAAATGACACACTCAAAAGATGGAGTAAAGAGCTGAACAGTTTTCACCAGTGAGGAATTAAAGATGGCTGAGAAACATCTTAAAAAGTGTTCAACATCATTAATAATTAAGGAAATGCAAATTAAAACCACTCTCAGATATCATCTAACTCCAATATGACTAGCTAAATTCAAGAAAACAAAAGACAACAGATGCTAGAGAGGTTGTGGGGAGAGGGGCACACTCACTGCTGGTGGGAATGTACAACCACTATGGAAAGCAGTGTGGAGAGCCCTTAAAAACTCAGAATGAGCCTACCACCTGACCCAGTCATATCACCTCTGGCTATATATCCCCAAAGACTCATCCTATCACAAAGATACATGCACATCCATGTTATTGAAGCTCTCTTCACAATAGAGAAGAGCTGGAACCAACCAAAATGCCCCTCAACAGATGAGTGGATGACAAAAATGTGCTACATCTACACAAAGAGTACTATTCAGCAGTAAAGAAAGATGGCATTATGAACTTTGCAGGTAAATGGATGGAGCTCGAAGCCATTATGCTGAGTGAAGTAACAGTCCCAGAAAGACAAAGAGAATGGTTTCCTTCATTTGTGGATGCTAACACCAAATCCCCCAGACAAAAGACAAACTGAAAGACATTATTGTTATATTTCTGTTTATCTGAAAGCAACTATGTTGGTATAATGTGAATCTCTCAGTGGGCTCTAGAATCCATACACCAATTATTTTCAGACTCTGTAATTACTGTATATGGGTGAAGAGTGTCTATCCATATTTTAGAGTAATATAAAATTAATGGAGGAAAATATGAATTCCTAAGCACAAAACAAAGACTGAGAGAAAGATTCAGGACAGTTATGGCAGAATGCATGATCTGGGGTGGGGTGGGGGCAACGGAAAGGAGAATATGCCTTAACTGAATTGAGAAATGATGTATGAAATACACAAAACATCAATAAAAAAGAAGAAAGAAAGAAAGAAAGAAAGAAAGAAAGAAAGAAAGAAAGAAAGAAAGAAAAGAAAAGTATAATTAAAAAAAAAAGAAATGTATTAACAGGTTCCTTTCTTTTGTGGCTCCTGGAACTGGATCATAAACCACCTTCTTAACCACTTACCACCTTGCCCTTGCTAAGTGATGAGACAAATTTAAGGAGATCAAGAATTGTATTGCACCCTCAAATTTCTAAGAGACTGGAGCTATAGAAACCTTAGAATTCCACACAGATATTTGGATTTTTAAGTTTTATTAGAAAATTAGAAAGTTTACAACAAAATAAAAAGTAGTTACCACCAACAATAATAGTGTTGTCTCATTCAGTGTATCCAGCAAATCAGCGCCCAGTCATGCCTAATTCCCACTACACTCTTAGTCAGCAGAATATAAAAGGAATCCCAACTCTCATCATCCAAACAGACCTTAGAATGAAAAGGAATAGCCTGTTTAAGGTGGAAGAAGGAAACTGGTTTAGAAAGAATATTTGAATAACAATCATACTGCATTCGTGTTTAATGAATAATGAATGTATAATTATTCAATGTATATGAATGTGTATAATGTATATATATGAAAAAAATCAGATTTGAAAAATACTTAAACCACATAAAAACATGATATTGATATTTAGAGAATCTTTATTTATAAAGAGTATGAGAAGTAGAAGAAGACACAGATACATAAGTATGTCCTGGCTTTATTTGAGCTCACTGGAAATATTTTGTGATTGATCATTTACTCCACTTTAAAATGGAGCTGACACAAAACCAGAAGCAACTATAGCAAAACCTGCTGCACTTGAAGTCAGCCAATCTGTGTCAGAAATGTATTTTTCTGGGAATATTAAATTTCAATTTTCCATTTACAGTTGTGTTGAAATGTTAACTCTATAAAAGCATCCCTGCTTCTGTCTCTGAAAATGGATTTTTGCTTCCTCTAGCCTTGATCTATTCCCAATAGTCTTTATTTCAAGAAACCCAGTGTAAGAAGCAAAATGAACTATACATAGATTTGTCAAATTTATGTGCTAGCTTCATTTCTCCAGCACACTGCATATTCCATTCTGCTTGAATTATGTGGCTTCTGTATTTGTCGTTCCTGCCAGGTTTATAAGGTTCCTTTAGACAATGGTCATTATTTTTTTCTTCTCTGGTTCAAGGATATCACAATTGTAGAAAAATATGATTATATTTATTTGGCACGTAATAGTTTACAATGTGTTTATGAGAACATTAAACATGTGACATTCTCCACTTGGAATTGTAGACAATAGCATGTGTGATTTTTTTTTCATTTGTCAATAGTGTAATGGTGGTTCAGAGAAACATTTCATGAATATCAGAGGAGGGGTACACTTTTTTTCCAGAATCCTACATCAGCATCCCATGACTTAAACAGGTTTATCTCATAATTCGTCATCCCAGTATTGCTACAATATACATGCCCATAAATATTTCAATGTACAAAGCATAAATTTAAGTTAATCCAGCAGTATCTGTCTGATGGGAAAAATTCTAGCATTTTGAAAGTGATATCATGTCTTCAGATACAAATTTTCAACAAAGAAAAGGAAAGGACTGATATGAGGGTGGAGGTGTCCTAACTTCTCTAGTGTTCAATTTTCATGGGTTTAATTACACATGAAATATGCAAATCATGACTGTCTGAATGTACAAAAAACCAAGTGCATTTTCAAGAGTGACTTTAATTTTCCTTCTTTTCATCTTAATTGGCAACATTCATAGAAGGAAAACATTTTAAGCAGTAAAAAGTCAGGAAAATTAAACAGAGACATTCTGAACTGTATATAATGTTTCCTCATTCATTAAGAGAACGAAATATTGTCAATGTCCTTTATAGTTTTAATGAAACATGTTGGTATAATATTCAATTGATAGAAATATGATCACTTCTTTATATGGCCAAAGTT
This sequence comes from Rhizomys pruinosus, assembly GCA_009823505.1. NCBI lineage: Eukaryota > Metazoa > Chordata > Mammalia > Rodentia > Spalacidae > Rhizomys > Rhizomys pruinosus. Next base: position 433,902 of record VZQC01000221.1, on the reverse strand, counting down.
AAATAAACACACTATTCTGTAAGTACCTATCTCATTATATGGCCATGTAGAAGTAGGCCATTGTTTAAGAAACAATAGGAAGTTCTTTTGGCTTAAAACTATAGGCATTTCTATTTTCATATTTAGAGATATATCAAAATATTATCAAAATACTAACTATTTTGCAATTGCTTTCTTTCTATCAACTCTATATTGATCATTTGTACATCTCATACAATGGTTCCCAATCAAACCCAGTCCTCCCTCATCTCCCTACCCAAGATCAGAACTCGTGCACTACAACATCCAAGCTAAGCTCTATCAAGTCAAGCACTTGAACCCAGACGTCCTTCTGTGCAAATAGAATCACTGGAATCTACTCAGAAAATCTAGGAATCCTGGGTAAGGCATACTCTTCCTCACCCAGCAGTATTCAGTCTCTTGTAGTTCTCAGTCCAGGGTCAGTCCACCTTTTTCTTGCACTGCTTTGAGACCTTGTCTCTGTTGGCATGGGTCCTGTGTCTGATATCTACATTGCCACAGGGTTACAAGTGAAAGCTTGCATTCAAGTATAAGACACTGCTTCTCTGAGTACATTCACTAATTCTGGCTCTTACAATCTTTCCCCTCCCTCTTCCATAATGATCCCTGAGCTGTGGGTGAGTGACGTTTAATATTTGGTTACTACCCAGGGATACACACTCTGGAGGCTCCCATCCTTTGAAGCTTGACTAGTTGTGGTCTTCTGTTTGCATCACACTCTATTGTGTAAGGAAGCTTTACTGGTGGGAACTAAGGGATGTACTCCTTTTCTCTCCACCCCTCATTCTGTATGTAGAGGTTCAACTGTAAATGTGTCTCCTAGGAATAGGGATTTTTTTCAGAGGAATATTTTCTGTGTCTGATGATTTCTGGGATTCGGCAGTAGCCTCCATCTGTTGCAACGAGTAATTCCTTTGATGAGTGGTGTATGTATGCTTGTCTGTAAATATTAAATTCCATATTTAACATAAGATAAGAAATTTTATTTGTCTAGGAATATGACACCCATATGGTTTTCTGTAGGCTCCATGTCCTCTACAGCCCTGTGCATTTGACTGAGTTTATAGTGCCTCTCTTGAGTTCACTCCCATTGAGAGGATTCCAAGTCCAATAAGATAATTGTTAATTATCTCCCAGATAACAGTGACACTACTGCACCAATAGAGGTAGGCAATTGTCTCTTCCTCCTCCACTTCCTCCTCCTCCTCCTCCTCCTCCTCCTCCTCCTCCTCCTCCTCCTNCCTTTAACCTCCTGCTTGTAAACTGGTACTAATGATAACTAGGAACTTGCCCTTCATCTCTAGGGATTAACTAATTGGACTTCTTCTTCTCCTTCTCCTCCTTCTCCTTCTCCTTCTCCTTCTCCTCCTCCTCCTCCTCCTCCTCCTCCTCCTCCTCCTCCTCCTCCTCCTTCTTTTTCTTCTTTTGTTCCTTTTGATACAGGGTCTCCCTGTAGCCCCAGCTTTCCTGTGTAGATCAGGCTGGCCTTGAACTCACAGAGATCTGCCTGCCTCTACCTCCCAAGTACTGCAATTAAAAGTGTGTGCCACCATGCTCAGTGGCAATTATTTTCTATACACAGAGAATCATCTTCTTGTAGCCACTTAATATGAGAGATTCCAGTGGGTATGTTACTCCATGTCTTTTTTCTGGCTTGAATGGAAGCCCCCTAGGATGAAGAGACCAAGGTGTTTCAAATGCTACTCCACAAATGATTGATTTAAAGTGATAGTACCAAATATGTCATGGTTCTCTAGGCATTAGGATTAAGTAGAAATCAGTTACTGAGATAACAAAAGAGGCACAAGACTGAGAATAACTTTCATAATCTTTTGTCTCTATTGATTACTATATTCAGTTCATAATGGACAAACACATTTCACAAATTTAATGCTTATTTTCTTCTTCGTTGTCCCCAAAATCCCAATAATCTTGAATTTACCGAACCAAAAATTAGGAACCAATTCCTTTAATGGACCTGCCATTGGCCTTTAAGGGACATTCAAAATCCAAGCTACACCTGGTACAGCAGTAAAGGATAATATGTGGATCTGATTTAAGATTACTTCTAACATCACACATTAGACTATTCTGATTGCATTTTTTTCTCAATTTTGGACTCTGAACCCTACGTGGGGACAGGAGTTACATTTTTATTCTAATAGAAGCACATAGAGCTTGGGAAAAGGAACACTCAATAAATTGACCAGATGAATATTAATGTAAATTTATATTTATTTAGTCCCATTCTTAATCAATTGGTCATGAATAATTAATTAACTCTAATTCCAGATAAAATTTCAAATAGGTTTCATATCTTGTCCAGAAATTATAGTCCACTGAGTGTCCTTTTTTCTTAGGTATCTTTAATTGTTAACTTGATACACCCAACAAGCACCTGAGAAGTGTGTTTCAATGAAGGAATTTCCCAGATTGTACTTGCAAGGAGGCATATATGTGGGGGATTGCCTTGGCTGTTAACTAGTGTAAGAGCATGTATCCCACTGTGGGTAGCAAGTTTCAGGACAGTTGGTTCTGGGCTGCATAGGAATGCTCAGTAAGCATGGGTCTGTAAGTGGGCCAGCAAGCACCATTCCTCCACAGTTTCTGAAGCAGCAGCAGCAGCTCAAAGTTGCTGCTGTTACTGTCAGATATATAAAGTAACTAAACTATATTTCTGTAACTTATATGGTGAAATGAACTATTTCTTCTATTAAGTTTCTTTAGGTCATAGTATTTGTCACAGCAGCAGAATAATATTAGAGCCCAATCCGGCAGCAGAGAAGTGGGGTACTTGCTCTGCTGGACCTGACCCTGTGGCTCTTCAGATCTTTTGATTATTTTATTGGGGGACTATGGAAGCATTTGTAATTTTCAGATTAAGAAGCCAGTGAGTGTTGTGAGAAGAGCTTAATGGGCTGTTTTCCATCTTAGAGTAACTGAATCCCTAGAGAAAAATGAACTGTGGAAGAGGTCTTGCTTGTAAAGTTTCAGAGAGGAGCAAAGACTGACTCTGTTAAAACTTTGAAAAGGGTCTTTTTTGTGGTACTTTCATGAAGCATCTATGTGAGAGAATCAGCTCTGATGAATAAGCAATCAGCACCACTGTGTAATCTTTTGTGCTTCATTGGGACAACAGAAAAGTATTTCGTGAAAGTCAGCACACAGGGGAGCTGGCTGCATTTCATGTTCCTGGTAGGACTTGGAATATAGTGTATAATTGCCACCCAGGTGATACTTGTTTTGAAGTCATGTACAATGGTTGAGGATTAGGACTGTGTGGGAGCATTGAACTCCCTGTGAAGAGGCCATTGGTGAATAGGTAGCCTCATCCAGGACTATGGGATATCTTTTAAAGACAGAGGAAGCATGAAGTGCGGCCAGCCAAAGCCTTCAGGACATGCTGTGGACTCTATGGCTGGCAGGAGTGAGGCTGCCCAGTGCTTGGAAGCCAAAAGACTGTAACCGAGATGCCAGATACTGAGGTACAGAATATTGAATCACACTGCTACATTGTGGTTTTGTTTAAGTAGGATTACTTTTAGGCCCTGTCTCTCTTCTTTTGTCATAAGAAGTTATGCAGCTTGTTTTTATTTTGCAGGAGCCCATAGTAAAAAAAATGTGGAATTTTATGTACATGAAATTGGTTCATTCATTTTATTATTAAGTACTGTATCTTTTTTTCTTCATTTTTTTGTTGAACTTTTCCTCATTTCATACATTTATTATTTTTTTTTATGGGGACACTAAAAACCACTTTATTTATTTATTTTTGGTTTTCAAAAAAATGATATTTGACCTTTATTTTAATTTTTTTGAATATTTGGTCTTTTTTAAATTAAATCTTTTTGAATATATATTTTGTACAAGATTATCAAATCTAGACCCATGTCCCCCACCATATCCCCCCACCCAACCAGAGCTCATGTATTCTGCCAAACATGCTTTTCATCTCTTTCTCAGTCTTTCTCAATATTCTCCATGTGGAAGTTGACTGTTTTGAGCAGAAGTTCACTGTTTCAGTCAGTTCTTTGATGTAGTCTTTTCTGTTATTGTTGTTGTTATTATTTCCAATATTCATCACTCCCAACTGCTTGGACAAAAACTCAAGGGGCCCTGCACAAGAAATACTTACAACTAGGTAATTGGTACTACCATCCACAGATAAGGGATACCATTCATCCTTTGTTTTTCTGGGACTGTGTTACTTCATTCAGCATGATGTCTTCTAGTTCCAGCCATTTTCCTACAAAGCTCATGACATCATATTTCTTTACTGCTGCATAGAACTCCATTGTGTAGATGTACCACATTTTCTCTATCCGCTCATCAGTTGAGGGGCATTTGGGTTGGTTCCAGCTCCTTGCTATTGTGAAGAGAGCTGAAAAAAACATGGCCATGCAGGTATCTCTGCAGTGGGATGAGTATTGTGGGTACATGCCCAGGAGTGGTATGGCTGGGTCAGGTGGCAAGTTTGTTCCAAGTGTTCCAAGGGTTCTTCACACTGCTTTCTATAGTGGCTGCATGAGTTTACATTCCCACCAGCAGTGGATGAGTGTTCTCCTTTCCCCACAACCTCTCCAGCACTTGTTATCATTTGTTTTCTTGATCCTAGCCAGGCTTATTGGAGTAAGATGATATCTTAAAGTGGTTTTGATTTGCATTTCCGTAATTATTAGTGACATTGAAGACTTCTTAAGGTGTTTCTCAGCCATCTCTAATTCCTCACTTGTGAGGTCTCTGTTCAGCTCTTTGCTCCATCTATCGAGTGAGTCATTTGTTTTCTTTCTTCTTTGTTTTTTGAGTAGTTTATATATTCT